>JAABOM020000012.1:14584797-14670765 GCA_011800125.2 Solanum clarkiae | reverse complement strand
TTGAATTGCATAAATATTATGAAGATTTGAATATGCATGTCTCTTTTAAAGTTTGATTTAAGCATGAATAGTATAAATTGGGATTTTAATGTGAATGTCCATATGGTTTAATTGAATTTCGTATGGTATTGTTTATTTAAGGTTGAATCTCTGTTGCCCATGATATTCTAATCTCATTCATGCATATGCATGCATGAATTATGGTGTACATGAAGTTTATGATGTGGGCTAAGTCCCAATTATGATGATGTGTACGTTTTCAATTAAAGTAAGGGTTTGAAAAGAATGTGATCGCATAATGCCTATGATATGTCTCTTTGTGCAACGATGGATGTTTTACACTAAATGTATAAGTATGATGGAACATTGAATGATGTTACAGGCAGGGAGGACCATCCCCAAGGGTCCTTTCTCCCTTCTCATGATGTGCTTCATGGAGCTACTCTATGCATGAAAATATTACATGAAGTATTCTTTGGCTTTTTATCCTAAGTATGCATGAAGATGAAATTTGATTTGGCCTTTTATCCTAACTATGCATGTAAATGATTTGAAAGACTTATGCCTCTTTTACAAGCACGCACATGTATATGTGTTCTTGTGGGATGATGACTTAGCACCAACGAGATTGGAGACAGAGAGGTCTATCCCCAAGGGTCCTTACTCCTTTCTCTTGAACAATGTTCCTAACATAGGTTTATATTTATGCCCGTTTATGGACGATGAATGTCAATGGATCTACCTTTGGATAGTAGGTCACCTCTTTATCCATTGTGGGGAAGGCGACAAAGTTCCAAGTTATAGCTCGCTTGTTCTTATGTTTGTTAAGTTCCTATCCCAATCATATATAAAGTATTTTAGCATTCATGCATCATGTACTTCATGGCATATTAGTATATTATTCTTTGTTATATACTTCTTTCTATATATGTGCCTTGGCATGTAACATTAAATGCAAGTCGAATAATTTCCTGTGCATTGCATAACCACATACTTAGTACATTCAAACATACTAATGCATACTTTTTTCCTACATGATCTAACCATGTAGGGACCGGAGACTACATTCATCCACCATTTGATGGCTAATCGGATTTGAGAAAGTTGTTGTGGTGAGTATTATCTTCCAAGGACAAGCCAACATCTATCGATTTACGTTGCTTCAACTTATGCAACTTACTTTGAGGGTGAGCCTAGGACACGTCTTGGCCTCTGTCCTATTTTAATACTAGAGGCATTTTTGGACATCCTGTACACATTTGTACAAATATATATTATGTGTTGATATTTGAAAATTATGATTATCGTTGTCTATTGGATATAGTTCTCATGTTTCACCTATGATTTGATGTGTGTGTAGGATATGATATAGATATACAGAAATGTGGAAGATCCTAAGTCCCATTTTGCTCGCATAGAGTGAGTCATACTTACTCGTCCCTTAGTCCTTATATGCTATATGTTATGTCAATTCATGTTAATCCCTATCTCTATGGCATCTCTATACTGTGGGTCCTACTTTTCTGTCCCTTAGAACTATGCGTTTACTATCTTTTATATGCTTCTAAACCAATGATGTGAATATGGGTCTTACGAGGATTGTTTGGGGACTCTCGAGTTTCCATTTGCCACATCACTTCTAAACCCTAGGTCGGGGTCGTGACATTTATGTTGTTCAGAGCTTGTATGATTACATATAGACATAATATATTTTGGGAGGTACGGATCATTATAGACCAGCTTAGAAGTTGACTATACACTGGTTTGATTCCCAGATGATTTTCTAGGGTTTGAGTCCCTGATGACTATACCTAGGTTTGAGTCCTACATAATTATTCTGGGGTTTAAGTCCTTGATGTCCTTTCCCAAGTTCGAGTCCAAGATTAATTTTCCTAGGTTCGAGTCTTAATCGAATATCTAGCCATTTGGACCTAGCTGACTTTCCCATCTAGAGCCTAAGTTAGGAGGACTTGGGGTTCAAGTCCCTGGTGGAAGTTAGGGGTTTGTGAAATGACCCCAAAAAGCTCCCGAAAATGTGCCTTGGAACTTTCCGGTGTCGTGATTTCTATATATCTCAAAATCAATTCGCGATATCCAAAATCCAACTTCATATTCTTTTTCAGAGGGTCATTTTGAGTAGGAAATGGGTCTAACCTCGATTCAAGAGCAAATGATTAGAAATTTCATTTTTCCATGTGACGAATTCCAGAGAAGTTTGTGCGCCCCTGGTGCGGCACAACTAATGCACGTAGATGAAGAAAATCAATTATTTGCGATAGGTCTGTGATGTGGACCTATGTAAATTCTACCCAGTTATTTTTCTTGCGGTCCAAGACTTTTGAGTCTTGGGCCTAAGTGTCACCAAACATGAAAATACCTATACTAAACAATTTTTCACCCTCATATCATTCTAAATATTTCCCAATACTCATTTAAAAACTTAGCCAAATATTTTACTCCTAAACTCAAGTCTCAAAACTCTTTTTGTATCTTAAGGATTGCACTCAAGCTTCAAGTCTCCATCTTTAATCATCATCAAGTTCATCTCCAAAGCTAAGGTATGTGGGTTTCTTTCATGGGTTCCTTTTACCCATGATGTCCAATCTTCCTTTTACTCAAATTGCATAATATAAAGATGATTTAATCATGGGTCTTATTTATTAAGAAAATCACTGCACATAATGTTGGATTTTATGAAATTGCTACTATTTTGCTATGTTTTGAGCTATGAAACCAAAATATATTGTAAGATTTGATGAAGGGCGAGATTGTTACCCAGTATCTATTGAAGGTTTAACATTGATTTTACTAGCATGATTTCACCCTTGAATTGCATGGTTTTTCACTAGTACTACACACCATCTAAATGTCTGATAAAATGTCTGTTATAGTTTCTTGAGGAACTGAGGGTCTAATGCATGTGTTATAAGTTGAATGATGTTATGATGATTATATAATGATGAAATGATGATGGAATGATGATGAAATAATGATGAAATTATTATATGCATATAATATTAAGATGATGAGATAAGGTATGCATATGATGTATGATGATGAGAGGAAAGATAGGTATATGATGACTATATGATGATGAAAGAAATGTATGTATAGTGATATTATCTCTATAGTATTGGAATGTGATCATGCCCTACTCGGGGGGTTGCACGCCGGGTAATCGTGTCAAGGGGTTCGTACCATGATAACTTGTCGGGGGGTTTGTACTCCGATCACTATGGGTAGTAGGGTGCGACTATCCATCAACTTTGTTAGGGGTTTGTACTCATCCTCCTATGGAGGGGTTTGTACTCCGGTTATCATGGGTGGCAGGGTGCAACTATCCATCAACCATGTTGGAGGTTTGTACCCATTAACCTTTCTGGGGGGTTTGTACTCCATCAACGATGTTGGAGGTTTCTACCCATCAACCTATTGGGGGGTCTATACCTCAACAACCTCACTAAGGAGTTTGTACCTCATGCACCTCTCCAAGCAGGTGATAGGCTTTGGATTGCACTAAGAATGGTAACTTCGTACATATATGTTATGGTCTATGAAAGCACAATTTACTTCTAGCATCTTCCATGCATGCCATAGTGTTATATGTTGCTCATTGCCTATACTTATGCATTTTGATTATGTGACTTATCTCTTACTGCACTGCATCATACATACTTAGTACATTCAATCGTACTAACGCATACTCTATACCTACATGGTGTCACCAAGTAGGAACCGGAGCCCCACTTGAGCATCCTCCTCCACATGGCTAGTACGACTTCACTCAAGTCTTGTTGGTGAGTTTGAAATTCCCCACACTTTGCTAGGAATACCCCTATAATCTTAATTCCCTTATATCTCAAATCGGGGATATTTAAGCACCTCTCTACGTAGCTCGAGAAGACCCTATGATGTAATTTTTGAATATCTCAAAATTCATGCAGAATTTCACAAATATGACCTTATATTCTTGTTCAGAGAGAAAAATTTTGCGATGGAATGAGTACCTACAAGGTATAGTTTGTCTGTTCGAAGAAAAACAATTTTTGGTGAAACTTCTCAAAATAGTAGCTATCCGCGACAGGTCCATGAAGCAGACCTGACACAGACTACTTCAAAAAATTTTGAAAATTGTTCTTTTTACTCCAAGGCAATTTGATAACATCGCTATACCTATATAAACTCAAATTCCTCTATAATCTTAATTTTCTATCAATTCTCAATGATTTCAAGAAGTCTTATTGGTATTCAAGGAAAAAAAGCCAATCCCTAAGTCCTTCTCAACACTCGAGAGTCCCAAAACTCATCCTATCTAAGGATCTCATTCAAGCTTCAAGACTCCATTTCAAATCTTCTTCACGAAACTCTCCAAAGTCAAGGTATGTGGGTTTCTTTCATGGATTCCTTTCACCCATGACACCAAAGATTCCTTTTACCTAAAATTTCATGATTTAAAGTTAATTTACTCATGGCTCTTAATTATTATGAATTTCACTGCACACTATGTTGGGGGTTCACGAAAGTGTGATTGTTTTAGCATATTTTGAGCTATAAATCTAAGATCTATTGTGAGATTTGATGAAGGGTTTAGATGTATATTGTTTGAGGGTGTTACCAAGTACCTATTGATGGTTTTAGAATGTATTTTCTTGCATGCTTTCACTTTTGATTTGCATGGTTTTACGCTAGCATTATACAACCGCCAAGTGTTTGATAAAATGTCTTTTCGAGGACTCTTTAGGTTTTGATGATCTATTTGTTGATTTATGATCCAATTTACTCTTTGATGATTATAAGGTTTCTAAAGAGATGTTTAACTCATTGAAACATTGATGATGTTGTAAAGCCTAGTTTAAGCCCTTTCTTAAAGATTTTGCCTCTTGTGAGCCCTTTAATGTTGATGTTAATGCAAGGGTAATATTTCATGGTGAACTATTCTTATGTTTAAAGTTGGGCTCACCATATGAGGTTAAAAATGTTTCAGAGCTACTCTTGTAATGATTCAATGTTTCTCATAAGTTACTAAAGTATTATTATTATAAGCATTTTATGAGATTAGACTTAGCATCAATGGATGGAGGGTTTGCTCTCTTTCCTTGAGCTTTGTGCCATCATAGGACTATGTTATACCCTTACAATACTAGTGGATCCAACTTAGTACATTTTCTCTTGAGGTTCTTCCCGAAATTGGGTTGTGTTCCTATAAGGATGAAGTTATTAATGAAATCCTTTTCGAAATTAGGCCATATTTCCATAAGAAAGGTTACTTCATACGAAATTTAGTCATGTTCCCATAATTTTGAAGTATGGTTTACCTTGGCAAGTAAACCACCTCTTTACAAGTGAGCGGTAACCATCGAAATTCTAAGTTGTAGCTCACTTGGTCTTGTTCTATGTCGGTTGAAGTCTCTTCCCACACTTATGTACTATGTTCTACACAATTAGAATGATTTACAAGCATTTTTTACTTCAAGCATCGATCATGCATGTCATATTGTTATTATGCATATCCAATTCTTATCATTATGCATTTTTAATTGATTCCGCGACCTAGGATGTGTAATGATATCCTATGAGGCTTGTTTCAGGTTCTTTTGGGTTCTCCATTCGCCGGTCAAGTCTAGGTCCTTGGCTTAGGTCGTGACAAAGAGAGTATCATAACACTAGGTTGTTAGATCCTAAGAGTCCATCATACCACATCGATCAGAGTCTTATTCATGGCTGTGCTATGCACCATAACTATGATTAGGAGGCTGTGAGACATTTTAAGAAATGTTTCCCTTCTTAATAGTCTATGTTGTGCTTTAGAAGTAAGATAGGCCTTTTCCCTCTAATGAATGTTCTTTGCTCTTGTAGTTGCTCGTGCCACTTCAAAGAGAAAGGCGAAAGAAGGTAAGTTGAAGGTTTTGATTTGATGGATCTGGGTTCCACTATTTCTTTCTTTATTACTTTTGGTTTCTAGTGTGTTTCTTGCATGTCTCAAGTGGTTATGTGAACCTTTGGCATCTACCTCTTTGTTGAGTATATCGTTGACAAGAATATTCATAAGTGTTGTTCCGTGTTCATCTTGCCTTAGGTCTTGTCTTGTGATCTTGTGGAGTTGATGCAGTAGAATTGAGGTCATACTTAGAGTAAAATAGTTGCATGCATATTATGTGCCCATGGATAGTAGGACTCATAGAGTTAGAATTCGACTCCCTACAAACCCATCTTTGACCGGGAGGTTCTCAAGTGGTAGCAAAGGAGGTAGGTCCATTCTTGTCTTAAGATCCAATAGATCTCTAAAGGTTGCCCCATGTTCTTGTTGCATAGGATCCCATCTTGTGATTTTTGTTGAACTTAGTTTGTTCGATTGGAGGTCTTGAGGTTGTTTGGCTACTTGCATATGTGCTTCCTGTGAGGGTAGGACCCACAAGGTTGTGATATGATGGTTAAGGATGGTGAATTTATTTTGTCAACTACAATGGGTTAGCCACAATGTGACTGATGAGTATGGAAATAGTTTCCAAAACTTAGAGAATAAGCTTATCTCCATTTCTATTTTGTCTTTATTGGTTGGGTTAGAAGGGTTTGTTGTGTTGTGATGTCTCCTGTATTAGTTTGGGTTGTGTATTGACACAAGACAGGGAGCCTACGCTTTTAGATAATTTGAGATGTATGAGGAGGATTATCCTATCTATGATCTTGAGTTTGCCACTGTGGTTTTGCTTCAAAAATTTGGTGTCATTGAGTGTATGCGGTTCAAGTTGATGTGTTTACCATTCATAATAGTCCGTAGTATGTGTTCACTAAAAAAGATTACAACTTGAGGCAAAGAAGGTGGTTAGAACTTCTTAAGGATTATCATATGAGTGTGCATTATCATCCTGGTAAGGCTAGTGTTGTGGCAGATGCTTTGAGTAGGGTGCCTATGGATAGCCTAGTTATTGATGATGACGGTGGTAAAGAGGTGACTTTAGGGGTCCATCTTTTGTCTTGATTGGTGTTAGGTTGGAGGAAGCTGAGCACAGTGGTGTAAGATTCTTGATGGTTCCAAATTTTCTTTTGTTAGAGAGGCCTAGTTTAAGCAAAGCATTGATTCTGCCTTATTAGAGTATGAGATATTGAGTGAAAGGGGGTAGATTGGAGGTTGTCTCTCAAGGGGGAGATGGTGGTTTATGGTACCAAGTGGGCTATGTGTGATTAAGGTTGAAAAATGAGGTTAGGGTTATGAGTCCTTATAAAATGTAGTGGGAGGTTGGTAAAGTGGCATTTGGGTAGAATAACCTAGGGATATGGTTATGGTTTGTCTGGGTCTTTATACTTTTAGGTTGGGGGATGTGTTGCTGACTCTAGTGTCATAGAACCTTTTGAGGTTATGGGTGTTCTGGAGGATAAGTTGGCTTAGGAGAAGGTCCCGGTGGAGGTATTAGATTGAAGGGTTGAAGAAATTGATTGATGAGGATATAGTATTCGTCAAGGCCCATTGGAAGAATTGCCAAGTCGATAGTGTCTCCCGGGGAGCTGGAGCGGGCATGGGAAAGTGATATTCGTACCTCTTTCATTCTGTTCAAGTTTATGATATCATGTCAAACCCTTTTTATGAATTCATTTCCTATGTTTCAGCCCTTATTTTATTTCATGCATTCATGTTTATGTTGACACGTTCATGATCATTTTAACACTTGTGTGGAGATTTCGAAAATAGTGTTTAAGTGCATTGTTGCATTCTTGTTGGGGCTGATTTCTTCATGATTTCTCTTCGTATATACGTCTCTTTGACATTCGGTGACAAATGTTTCCAAGTAAGAGATATTGAAACACCCCACACTTGCCTAGGAATCCCCCCATAATCGTAATTCTCTTATATATCAAATCAGTGATATTTAACCCAATGATGCATCTTTTTTAATATATCTAAATCTATGTAAAATTTCACAAATCCGACCTCATATTCTTATTCAGAGGGAAAAATTATGTGGCAAAATGAGTACCTACAAGGTATACTTTTTCCATGCCAAGGAAAATAATTTTTGGGGAAACTTCACAAAATAGTAGCTATCTGCGACAGGTCCACGATGCGGTCCTAACACAGACTAGTTCAAAAATTCTGAAAATTGTTGTTCTTATTCTAGGGAAATTGGGCAATAACCCTATACATATTTTAATGAAAATCCCTCATTCTTTAACCGTTTTTAGCCCTAAAAACTCACCAAAAACTCTCAAATTCCTCTCTAATCTTTCACAAAATTCTCCATCCGTTCTCAAGGTTTTCAAGAAGTCTTCTTGAAATCAAAGAAACCAAGCCAAGCCCCAAGTCCTCCTCAAGATTCAAGAGTCCTAAAACTCATCCGGATCTAAGGATTTCACTCAACGTTCAAACCTCCATTCCAAATCTTCTCCAAGAAACTCTCTAAAGTCAAGGTATGTAGGTTTCTTTCATGGGCTCCTTCCACCCCATGATACTCAATCTTTCTTTTACCTAAAATTGCATGATTTAAAGTTAATTTACTCAAATGTCATACTTATTATAAATTTTACTGCACACTATGTTGGGGTTTCATGAAAGTGTGATTGTTGTAGCATATTTTGAGCTATGAATCTAAGATTTATTGTGTAATTTGATGAATTGTTTTGATGTATATTGCCTGAGGGTATTACCAACTACCTACTGATGGTTTTACAATGGATTTTCTAGCATGATTTCACTCTTGAATTGCATGATTTTACACTAGCATTACACAACCACCAAATATTTGATAAAATGCCTTTTTAAGGATTTTTTAGATTTTGATGATCTATTAGTTGATTTATGATCCAAGTAACTCTATGATGATTGTGAGCTTTCAAAAGATATGTTTAACTCATGTAAATATTGATGATGTTGTAACACCAAGTTTAAGCCCATTCTTGAAGATGTTACCTCTTGTGAGTCCTTTAATGTTGAAGTTGATGCAAGCGTTATATTTGATGGTGAACTATTGATATGTTTGAAGTTTGTCTCACTATTTGAGGACCAAGATGTTTTCGAGCTACTCGTGTAATGGTTCTAAGTTTCTCATAAGTTTCTAAAGTATTATTCTTATAAGTATTCTATGGGATTGGACTTATCAACAATGGATGGAGGGTTTTCTCTCTTTCCTTGAACTACGTACCACTATAGGACTATGTTATACCCTTGCAATACTAATATATCAACTTAGTGCACCTTCTCTTGAGGCTCTTCCCAAAATTGGGTGGTTTTCCGATAAGGTCAAGTTCTTAATGAAATCCTTTCGGAAATTAGGCCATGTTCCCCTAAGGAAGGTTACTTCATACAAAATTATCATCCTCTCTATTGCTTATGTTCCAATTATATCTTGTTTATTTTGATTTCATATTGTCATTACTATAAGGGTCAGCCCGGTTGCTTGTCTTAGCCCCTGCTAAGTATCTATGTTTAGAGGTGTTGTTGGACAGGTTGTGTGTTATGCTTGAGCTTGACTCATGTATGATATTTAAGTATTACTTCCTCTTTCTCTCTCGCTCCCTTAGTCCTGATTCCCCTTGTTTATGTTTATCATTTATTGTTATTTTAATTGCTTCCGCGACCAAGCATGTGTAATGATATTCCATGAGACTTGTTTTGGGGTTCCTTTGGGTTCATATTCGCCGGTGACCTCTAGGTTCTAGGCTTGGGTTATGACATGACTCATCAATTCCGGTGATGTTGCTTATGATCTATTGTTATATTTTAAACCTATGCTTTCTTTATGTATATATTGACTATGAAGGTGAGCCCGATTGCTTTGCCTTTGCCCCCGTTCTTATCTTTATGTAGTGGAGGTGTTGTTTGACATTATATGTATCCAAGCTATGAGCCTTGACTCTATTGAATCTTGTTGTTTATAATATGGAAGTTTCCCCTTAGTTTCTTCACCCTAGCTTCCAATGTTTTATTGATATTTTGTTGCTTCCACGACCAAAGATGTGTAATGATATGTTATGAGGCTTGCTTGGGGTCCTTTCAGGTTCCCCATATGCCGTGTCACGCCGAGGCCCTATGCTTGGGTTATGACAAACTAGGTATAAGAGCACTAGGTTGTTAGATCCTCGGTGTCCAACACACCGCATTGATTAGAGTCTTATTCATGTTTGTGTTGTGCACCAAAACTATGAGTAAGAGCTATGAGATGTTTTAGGAAATGTTAGCCTTTTCCATGTTCTAAGTCGTGCTATAGAGTTGAAGTAAGTTTTTTCACCTAACTATTGTTCTATTCTATGCTAGATCATGCCTAACACAAGAGCAAGATGAACCTGCACCGAGGAGCAACTGGCTAATTTAAAGCTGCAGGACGCTCTCACATTGCTTGCGCAAGTTGTGGCTAATCTATCTAATCAAGTGGCCCAAGCCCCTAATGCTCCTACACCGGCTTCTCGGGTGAGAGGATTCAAGAGAATGAATCCCCATGAATTCTATGGGTCCAAGGTAGATGAGGACCCACAAGATTTCATAGATGAGGTCTGCAAGATATTGGCTATCATGGTTTTGTGGCTGAAAGAAAAGGTGGAGTTGGCTGCCTACCAACTCAAAAGGGTAGCACAAATATGGTAAAACCAACGGAATTAAAAGAAGGGAGTCAACTATGCAGTGCTTTGGGAAGAGTTCAAAGTGGCTTTCCTCAGACGGTTCTTCCATCTTGAGCTTACGGAAGCTGAATTGGTGGAATTATGAATTGTAAAAAAGGGTCAATGAGTGTGAAGGAATATGCCCTCAAGTTCAACCAACTTTCAAAGTCTGCTCCTTACTTGGTTGCCGACCCAAGATCTAGGATGAACAAGTTCGTGATGGGTGCGTCTGACTTAGTGAATGAAGATGGTCCGCTATGTTGATTGGTGACATGGACTTATGTTGTTTAATTACATATGAAGAACAAATAGAAGAGGCGAAATGGAGGAAGAGAAGGGGTCTTGAGGGCAAGAGGTCCCGTTTTGATGGTAAGTTCCAAAGGGGTGGCCGGTTGCATAAAGGCCAAGGTTCTTCTCATGCATTTCAACAGACGGTTGCCAATGACTTTCCAAGGGCCCAAGGTGTTGGTTTTGTGGTTCCTAAAGAGGTGTGTCCTAGGTGTTGTAAAGGTCATAAGGGCCCATGCTTGAGAGATACTACTGAATGCTTTGGTTATGCAGAAGTGGGTCACAAAAAGGTGGATTACCCTCGAAATCGCAACAATGCCTAGGAGGATCATCCACAAGGTGCTAATACGGTTCCTTTGGGGAGAGGTGGCCGGAAAGATGGTGCCCCAAGGCATAATCAGTTTCATTCTTTGCATGTGAGGCAAGGGGTTGACGAGGTCCTCGACGACGTTACCGATATGTTGAAAATCTTTGATTTTGATGTGTATGCATTGATTGATCCAAGTGCCACTCTTTCTTTTGTTATTCCTTTTGTTGCCAAAAAGTTTCATGTTGAGCCTGAATTGTTGCATGAGTTATATGAGCTGTCTACTCCTATTGGACATCTATTATTGCTAGAAAAGTTTATAGAAGTTCTCCTATTTGCATCTTGCATAAAATCTTGCTTTGTGATCTTGTTGAGTTAGATATGGTTTTGGTTATATGCATACTATGCTTCTATTCATTGTAGAACCCGTAGGGTCAAATTCCAATTCCCAAGTGAACCCATCCTTGAGTGGGAGAGTCAAAATGTGGTGGTTAATGGTAGGTTCATCTCTTGCATTAAAGCTCATAAGATGAACTCTAAGGGGTATTTCTACCATCTTGTGAGGGTTAGACATGTGGATTCCAAAGTCATTCACATGGAGTCAGTTCCAGTTGTAAATGAGTTTCTTGATGTCTTCCCAAATGACCTTCCCTGTGTTCCTCCCGAAAGGGAAATTGATTTTGGTATAAACCTCCTCCCCGATAGTCAACCCATTTTTCCCCCCTTACCATATAGTCCCAGAAGAGTTAAAGAAGTTGAAGGAACAATTGAAATATTTGTTAGAGAAGGGTTTTATTAGACCTAGCCAATCACCTAGGGGTGCACCAATGTTGTTAGTTAAAAAGAAAGATGGGTCTCTTAGAATGTTTATTGACTACCAATAACTCAATAGGGTCACCATCAAGAATAGGTATTCTTTTCCAAGAATTGATGATTTGTTTTACCAATTACAAGGGGCTAGCCACTTCTTTAAGATTTATCTTTGGTCCAGGTATCATCAAGTGAAGGTGAGGGATGTGATATTCCAAAGACAGCCTTCTGGACTAGTTATGGGCATTATGAATTTGTGATTATGTCTTTTGGGTTGACCAATGCACCGTCCATCTTCATGGACCTTATGAATAGGGTCTTCAAACCCTACCTTGATTTCTTTGTTATGGTCTTCATTGATGATATTTTGAACTATGCTCGAGGTGAGGAGGATCATACGGCTCATTTGAGGGTTGTGTTGCAAAGGTTGAGGGAAGACAAGTTATACGCTACATATGAGAAGTTTGAATTTTGATTGAGGGAGGTTTCCTTCCTAGGATATGTGGTGTCAGGGGATGGTATTAAAGTGGATCCAAAGAAGACTGATGTGATTAGAAATTGGAATAGACCATTGACCCCATCGAATGTTGGGAGCTTGTTGGGCTTAGCGGGTTACTATCAGAGGTTTGCTAATGGGTTCTCTTCTATTGCTTCTTCGATGACAAAATTTACTCAAAACAAGGATAAGTTTATGTGGACCAATGAGTATGAGAGGAGCTTCCAAACCTTGACAGATAAGCTTGTGTCCTCTCCTATATTATGACTACCGGATTGGCTTGAAGGATTTGTTATATATTGTCATTCTTCTAGAGTTTGTTTGGGTCGTGTGCTAATGCAAAATTGTAACATGATAGCCTATGCTTCAAGGCAACTCAAAGTGCATGAAAAGAACTATCCTACTCATGAACTTGAATTAGATACTGTTGTGTTTGCTTTAAAGATTTTGCATCATTATTTGGGTAGGGTGCGTGTTGGTGTGGTAACAGATTATAGGAGCCTCCAATATGTTTTCTCTCAAAAATATCTCAACTTGAGACAAACAAGGTGGCTAGAACTTCGTAAGGACTGTGATATGAGTGTGCATTATCATTCTTGTAATGCAAATGTTGTGGCGGATGCTTTGAGTAGGGTGTCTGTAGGTAGCCTAGCTCTTGTTGATGGTGGTGATAAGGAGATGGGTAGGGAGGTGCATCGACTGGCTAGATTGGGGGTTAGGCTAGAAGAGGTTGGTAATGGTGTTGTTGTAGTTGATGTTTCTAAGTTTTCATTGGTTGATGAGGTGATAGCAAAACAAGATCTTGATTCCTCCTTGTTAGAATTGAAGGCCTTTGTGAAAGAGGGCAAAGTGGAGGTTTTCTCCCAAGGGAGAGATCATGCCCTCAGGTACCAAGATAGGTTGTGTGTACCTTGTGTTGATGGATTGAGGGAGAAAATCCTTGATGAGATTCATAATTTTTCTTATTCTATCAACCCCAGTTTTACCAAAATGTATAGAGATTTGAGGGATGTGTATTGGTAGGGAGGCATGAAAAGGGACATTGCAAAATTTGTTTCTGGTTGTCATAGTTGTCAACAAGTCAAAGACGAATATCAAAGGCCAGGTGGCCTAACCCAAGACATAGAGGTTTCTACTTGGAAGTGGGAAGAGATTAATATTGATTTTGTGGTTGGGTTGCCCAAGACTAAAAAAGGTTTTGATTGCATTTTGGTTGTGGTTTATAGGATGACAAAATCGGCTCACTTTCTATCGGTTAAAACCACGTATGGGGCTGAAGATTATGTAAGGCTATACATTCATGACATTGTGAGGTTGCATGGGGTTCCTTTGTCCATCATATCGGATTATGGTACTCAATTTACTTTACACTTATGGAGGTCCTTCCAAAGGGGTTGTGGTATTAGAGTTAAGCTTTCTACAAAATTTCACCCTCAAACGGATGGCCAAGCCGAAAGAACTATCCAAACAAATGAGGACATGCTTAGGGCTTGTGAATTAGAGCTCGAGGTTAGTTGGGATGATCACCTTCCATTGATTGAATTTTTGTATAACAATAGCCGTCATTCTAGCATCGTTATGGCTCCTTTTGAGTCTCTCTGTGGGAGACGTTGTAGATCACTGTTTGGTTGGTTTGAGGTTTGTGAGGTAGCTTTGTTTGGACCAGATCTTGTTGTGGAAGCTCTTGAGAAGGTTAGGATGATTAGAGAAAGGTTGCGATAGCCAAAAGTCGCCAAAAGTCCTATGCCAATGTGAGGAGAAAGGATCTTGAATTCCAAGTTAGTGATTGGGTTTATTTGAAGGAATCACCCATAAAGGTTGTGGTTCATTTTGGTAAGAAGAGTGAATTGAGCCCAAGATATGTGGGTCCTTATAGGGTAATTAGAAGGGTTTGGCAAGGTAGCCTATGAGTTGGAATTGTCTAGTGAGCTGAATTTGGTTCATCTGGTCTTTGATATATTCATGTTGAGGAAATGTGTGGGAGATATAAATTCCATTGTGCCTCTTGATGTTGTGGGTGTTGCTGAAGACAATTTGACATATGAAGAGGTTCTAATTCCGATTTTTGATAGGAAAGCGAAGAGGTTGAGAAACAAAGATGTGGCTTCCGTTAAGGTCCTTAGGAGGAATCAATAAGTTGAGAGTGCTACTCGGGAGGCCGAAGGGGCATGCAAAAGCAATATCCTTATCTTTTCCACTCCACTCAAGCCTGAGGTATTGATCTAAGTCCTTTATATGATCTCAAGTCTTATGTTCAGTCCTCATGTCATTGCATATGTCCATGTTTAAATTGAAAAGTTCATGATGATTTTACACTTATGATGAGATTTTTGAAAAAATATTTAACTTCATTGTTGCATCTCTTATGTGGGCTGAAATTGTCATGTTTGTGTCTCTCATTTACATTTCCTTGACATTCGGGGATGAATGTTCCCAAGGGGGGATATTGAAACGATCACAAAAAGTGCTCGAAAATATGCCTTGGAAGTGCCCGGAATCACAATTTCTATGTATCTAAAAATCCGTGCATGACATTGAAAATCAAACTTCATATTATCGTTTAGGGGTTATTTTGGGTGGGAAATGAGTCTAACCTTGATTTAAGAGTAAACGATTAGCAATTTCATTTTTCCAAGTGATAAATTCTAGTGAAGTTTGCGCGCCCCTGGTGCAACGCGGCCAGGGCGTGCAAATGAAGAAAATCAATTTTCGTGGTAGGTCACGACGCAGACCTATGTTAATTCTGCCCAGTTATTTTTCTTGTAGTCCAAGACTTTTGAGTCTTGAGCCTATGTGTCCCTAAACATTAAGATACATGTACTTAGTTCTTTTCACCACATTCTCCAATACGCATTCAAACGATTAGCCAAATATTTTACTCCGAAACTCAAGTCTTAAAACCCTTTCTAGATTTTAAGGATTAGACTCAATCTTTAAGTATCCATCTCCAATCTTCATCATGTTCGTCTCCAAAAATAAAGTATGTGGGTTTTTCTCATAGGTTCCTTTCACCCATGATGTCCAAGTTTGCTTTTACTCAAAATTGCATAGTTTAAAGATGATTTACTCATGGGTCTTATTTATTATGAAAATCACTGCATACTATGTTGGGTTTATGAAAATGTGACTTTTTTCTATGTTTTTTAGCTATGAAACAAAGAACTATTGTAAGATTTAATAAAGAGTTTTTATGAATATTGCTTAAGGGTATCACCTCATATCCACTGAAGGTTTTACATTGAACTTACTGGCATGATTTCACCCTTGAATTGCATGGTTTTACACAAGCAGTACATACCCTCTAAGTGTTTGATAATATGTCTGGTTATGGTTTCTTGAGAAATTGAGGGTCCAATGCATGTCTTATAAGTTGAATAATGTTATGATGATTATATGATAATGACATGATGATGGAATGATGATGAAATGATGAAGAAATAATTGTATGGATATAAAGTTTAAGATGATGAGATAAGGTATGCATATGATGTATGATGATGAGAGGAAAGGTAGGTATATGATGACTATATTATGATGAGAGAAGTGTATGAATATGATATAATCTATATAGTGTTGGAATGTGACCATGCCTTACTCTAGGGTTGCATGCTGGGTAACCATGTCAAGGGATTTGTACCTTGAAAACTTATCGGGGGGTTTGTACTTCGATTACCATGGGTGGCAGGGTGCAACTACCCATCAAACTTGTTGGAGGTTTGTACTTATCAACCTATCAGGTGGTTTGTACTCCGTTAACCACGGGTGGTAGAGTGCAACTATCAATCAACCATGTTGGGGGCTTGTACCCATCATCCTTGTTGGGGGGGGGGGGGTTTGTGATCCATCAACCATGTTGGTGGTTTGTGCCCATCAACCTATTGGGGGGTCTGTACCTAAAAAACCTCATGGAGGGGTTCATATCTCATGCGCCTCTCCAAGCAGGTGATAGACCTTGGATTGTACTAATAATGGTCACTCCCTATGCATGTGTTATGGTCTACGAAAGCACGATTTACTTCAAGCATCTTCTATGCATGCCATATTGTTATATGTTGCTCATTGCATATACTTATGCATTTTGATTATGTGACTTATCTCTTATTGTATTGCATCCTACATACTTAGTACATTAAAATGTACTAATACATACACTATGCCTACATGACGTCAACATATAGGAACCAGAGCCTTACTTGAGCATCCTCCTCCACATGGCTAGTACGACTTCGCTCAAGCTTGTTGGTAAGTCCTTCACAACAGAGACATTGCTTATGATCTATTGTTATGTTCTAAAATTATACTTCCTTTATGTATGTATTGACTTTGAGGGTGAGCCCGGTTGCTTTGTCTTGGCCCCCGCTCTTACCTTTATGTAGTGGAGGTGTCGTTTGACATGATATGTATCTAAGCAATGATCCTTAACTCTATTGTCTCTTGTTGTTTATAATATGGAAGTATCCCCTTAGTATCTTTACCCGTTCTTCTAACATTTTATTGATATTTTATTGCTTCCACGACCGAGGATGTGTAATGATATGCTAAGAGGCTTGCTAGGGGTCCCTTCGGGTTCCCCAAGCACCTTGTCACATCTATACCCTAGGCTTGGGTCATGAAAGTTCAAGTCTCCATCTTATTTTATAGGGGTTTGAGTCCCTATGTGACATTGTATTTTGCATTGATTGAGTTCTCACACCATCTCTTACTTATTCCTATATAGATAGAGGTATAAATACCTTTATTATGTATTGTGCCTTCTTTTCTTTTGGGGGTCCAGTTGGTGTACAAGAATAGATACAAGTGCCTTACACCCATAGGTTGTACTATACCTCGACTATGTGACAATTGTGATATGGCTCCATTCAAGTTTCATCAATTTGTTTCATTGTACATCACTTGGTCCTACTTAGTTGGGTTCGTCTCATTCCAGAAACACAGTTGGCATTTGACCCTGGTTTAGATAGTGGGCATTACAAAATTTCAAAGCATTTGTTCTTACCATACTTGTTGTATTTCATTCAGTCGACTGATGCTGCCTACTGCGTACCTTCCACTAGTGCTCACCCCTACTTTCTGCATCTACTTATAGTGCATATTCAGGTACGTGCTGTGGTCACTAATCTACGGATGTGGTAGTTGCTATAGGAGACTTTTGGTGAGCACCGAGCCTTTTTTGAGGCCTTCTACACTCTCTTTCTATTCATTTGGCCATCTTTTGTATTCAAGCATTAGACTTGTATTTACATAGTTTTGGCTTGTATATATAAAGTATTATTCTAGTGATGTATGTGTATATTTTCATTTTGGGTGTATGTTAGCTCTGTAAAGGTGACTTCTAGGTCCTGGATAGGTTGTTTTTGGCTTATATAGTGTGTCGCCAATTACGACGTTGCTTAGTTACTCAAACAGGTACTGTGGGTTTTGGGTTGGCTTTCCAATAGATAGGACCTCACTGGCGCCATCATGACTTAAAAGGTCAGGTCGTAAAAGTTGACATCATAATCTTAGGTTCACTAATCTTATCTCTAAAGAGCTACCATCTAGTAGAGTGAAAAACGACCCCAAAAAGTTACTAAAAAATGTGCCTCAGAAGTGCCTTGGAAGTGCCCGGAATCTTATTTTCCATATTTCTAAAAATACGTTTGGAATTTCGAAAATTCAACTTCATATACTTATTCAGGGGTGCAATTATGGTGACAAGGTTCTAACCTCGATTTTAAAGAAAAGGAATCGAATTATGAAATTTCGCTTGGTACAATTTTCGGAGAGCATCTACGACCTCTTTGCGATGCGGAGAGGTGTTATTTCTGCACTGTCTTTTCCTTATTTGCGCAGATTTTTCAAAGTATTGGACCTAAGTTTTCACCAACCTATTTTCACCTATAGTTAGCCTTATTTAACCCTCGTATCACCAAAAAATATTCCCTAATATTTACCCAAACACTTAGACTCATTTCTAACGCTAAATTCAAGTCCCCAAATCAAGGCCAATCTTGAGGATTTTTCGAAGATCTAAGCCAAGCTTCAAATCTCTGTTAAAGTCTTCTTCGAGAACTTCATAAAAGCTAAGTTATTTGGTGTTGAGCCATTGGGTCCTTTGACCCATGGTGCCTAAGCCCTATTTTACTTAATATTGCATAATTTAAAGTTGATTTTACATGTGGGTCTTGTATATTGAGAAATTTTCTGCAGAGTGATTATAGTTCATGAAAGTATGGTTGTTTTAGTATGCTTTGAGCTTCAAATCTTTGATTTAATGAGGGGTATTGATATGAATGTCTTGGGGGTGTAGCAAGGTGTTGATTAAAGGTTTTACCACTAATTTTCTTGCATGATTTCATCTCTATGTTGCATGCTCTTTTACCCCCAATACACATCCCTAAGGTGTTTGACAAAATGTCCAGTTATGATTTCTTGAGGAAATGAAGATCTAAAGCATGAGATATGATATGATTGACTATATGATGATGAAATAACCCTATGAAGATAATGAATACTATCTAAAGTGTTGTGGTAGACCATGCCAATTTGGGAACCAAGTTGAGGGGTTTAATGCTCAACCACTAGGGTAATGGGTGCGATCATTACCAACCCAGTTGAGGGGCTTAATTCTCAACCACTAGGGTGATGGGTGAGATCATCACTAACCTTTATGAGGGGTTTGTACCTCACACACTAGGGTGATTGGTGCTATCATCACTAACCCCAAGGGGTTTATACCTTGGTAATCTAGATTGGATGTCTTGGGGGTGTTGCAATGTGTTGATTAAAGGTTTCATCACTGATTTTCCTACGTGATTTCATCTCTAAATTACATGCTCTTTTACTCCTATTACACACCCCAAGGTGTTTGACAAAATGTCCAGTTATGGTTTCTTGAGGAAATGAAGGTCTAAAGCATGATATATGATATGATTGACTATATGATGATGAAATGAGCTTATATACATGATGAATACTATATAAAGTGTTGAGATAGACCATGCTCAATTCAATAACCCAGTTGAGAAGTTGAACGCTCAACCACTAAGGTGATGGGTGCAATCATCACTAAGCCAGTTGAGGAGTTGAATTATCAACCACTACGGTGATGGGTGCAACCGTCACTAACCCAGTTGAGGGGTTGAATGCTCAATCACTAGTTTGATGGGTGCAATCACCACTAACCTTGATGAGGGATTTGTGCCTCATACACTAGGGGGATGGGTGATATCATCACCAACCCCAAGGGGTTTACACCTTAGCAATCTAGATTGGTCTCCTCCTCGCATCTAATATCCTATATGAGCATGATTTACTTAATCATGTTTCACTTATGCATTGATCATACACATTTCTATATTATGCATATACCCTATTATTATGCATTTTGGATTATGATGCTTCTCTCTTGTTGCATTGCATCGCACATACTTAGTACATTCAAACATACTAACGCGTAGTCTTGCCTACATAATGTCACCATATAGGACTAGTGCCCAAGTTCATTACATGGCTGGATGGTGCTATTCCAAGCGTGTTGTTGATTCCTCCATTCCTGGGACCTAGGTTTATGTTGATCTTATCTTTGTAATGAGGCATCTTTCTTATGCTTTATGTTTACTATGAGGATGAGCTCGATATCTTGTCTTGGCCCTCGCCATATCTATGTATTAGAGGTGTTTGTTGGACATACTATGCAGTTATGATGAGCTTGACTCTTGTCTATTATTTATGATGTTTATCTGAGTTCCCTTAATCCCATTGCCCTATTATTACTCTTTACGTCTTTGTATATTTCCGCGACAAAAGATGTGTAATGGCAAGTTAAGAGGCTCCTTTGGGGTTCCTTCAGGTTCCCCATTCGTTGTGTCACATCTAGTCCCTAAACTTGGGTCGTGATATAGAGTCCTAAAGATAGGTGTAGAGATATTTGTAACTTTAAGAGGCTATGAAATGTTAGGAAACTCTTTGTTATTGATTATATTTTTGCAAGATTGTCAATTGTCTATTGAGTTGTTTGAGTCAGATAATTTTCCTCTTTCATAAATTTATTGTGTAGGCTGGACTTCGAGTAGGGGCAGGGACTTACCATCAGTCCCTGATAAGAAGCAGCCCCTAGATCCCATTGAGTAGAGACATGAAGCCCCAGATCCCCCACAACTAGAGGAACTAGTTTCCCCACAGCCTCTAGTCACTTTTGTAGTTATAACTAAGGTACAAGTGGTTAATCGAGTTGTTCTCAGTGGTGCTTTGGGGTATTCAACAGGGCCCAACACTGGCCTTAGTCCCTCTAGTATAGGCGTTGGTAGAGAATGCTGCTCTACAGGTCCAATTGCAAAGGCAAAAGAAGCCATATCATTCCAGGGGCAGTGACTTCCTTTAACCAAATGCTTATCAAATTTAGCAAATAACTTCTCATCCCTCAATGTTTGCAATAATACTCTCAAATGTTTCACATGCTCTTCTTCACTCTAGGAGTAAATCAATATGTCATCTCTGATGACCACCACAAACATGTCAAGGTAGGGTTCAAAGAACCTATACATGAGATCCATAAATGTTGTCGGTGCATTAGTTAAGCCGAATGAAATCACTATAAATTCAAAATGCTCATACCTAGTCCGAAAAGCCGTCTTAGGAATGTCACACTCCCTTAACCTCATTTGATGGTACCTGGACCGAAGATCAATCTTAGAAAAATGAATAGCGCCTTGTAGTTGATCAAATAGGTCATTTATCCTTGGAAAAGGATAATTGTTCTTTATTGTATCCGTATTGAGTTGCCGGTAGTCGATGCACATTCTAAGTGAGCCATCTTTCTTCTTTACAAAGAACACTGGTGTACCACAAGGTGATTTGCTAGTGCTTATAAAATCCTTCTCCAACAAATCCTTCCATTGGTCCTTTAAATCCTTTAATTCTGCTAGAGGCATACGGTAATGGAATGAAATGAGTCAAGTATCAAAGAGTAGATCTATACAAAAATCTATCTCCATTGCAGGAGGGACACTGAAAAGTTCAACGGGAAAGACATTAAGAAACTCATTGACAACCAGGACAGATTCAATAGGAGGGACTTTAGACTCAATATCCTAAACCATTATGAGATGATAAATACAACCCTTGGTAATTAATTTTCGAGCCTTAAAACACGAAATGAATCTAACCTTGGCCGATGAATTATGACCTTCCCACTCGAAGATAGGTTCATTGGGAAATTGGAACTTAACTTTATGAGTCCTACAATAAATAGCAGCATGATATGCATGTAACCGATCCATCCCAAGAATGACATCGATATCTACTATACAAAGTTCAACAAAATCACAAGGCAAAATTTTATGAAATATTGCCATGGGACAACCCCTTTAGACGCTCCTAGCAATAATGGACTCACCAACGTGGAAAGCCACTACAAAGGGTTCACCCAACAACTCGAGACACACACGAAGCTTATTAGCAAGAAAAGGGGTAATGATAGATAGAGTAGCACTCGGATCCAATAATTCATACACATCACAATCATAAACCTCTAACATACCGATGATAACATTAGACAGATCATCTTCTCCTTGCCTCCCTTGGAGGGAATAGAACTGGTTATTCCGTGGTGCACTCCCTTGTTGGCCTTTTGTGCCCTTTGATTAACTCGAGCACCTTGTCCTTGGGAAAAACCATCCTTTCCTTTGGTTTGAGCGTAGCGGCAATCAACAATCTTGTGGCCTACTCTTCCACACCCATATCAAGCAATCTAATCCCTCAAGCATTTGCCACCATGTTTTTTTCAACATTTTGGACACCTTGGAAAAGTTATCCCACCATTGCTACCTTGAACCTTAGGGTTGGGCACCCTATCATTAGCAAACCTTTTTGTTTTGAAAATTAGAGGATCCTTGGCCTTGGAATTTATGACCTTGCTGGGAACGACTACCCTTAGCACCTTGGAAACCACCATCATAATGAGCCTTCTTGGATTCCCTACTCCTTCGAGCCCCCATCTTAAGCCTCAATCAGTGCTAAGTCTAATCCCATGAAATACTTAAAATAATCATAACTTTAATCACAACATGAATAAATTGTAGGAGACATGATAACCTAACATTAGTATTTCATTCACATGCTTGACCCCTACTAGTGCGCTTAACTTGGACATGAGGGCAAAAATAATAATCATGCTTGACCCCTCAACTTGACATGAATGGCTCACTAGAGGGTAGAATCTTGAAATGGGGCTCAACTTTTCACTTTTAATATCATAGATACATTTAATGAAATTAATGCATGCTTGAAAGTCCATAATTATCATGACATCACTTGACATGTAAATCATGCAATAGTTCATCAACAACTTAGAAATTCTTGTCATGTAATTTCATCAAACACATGGTGGGTTCATGACACTCGTTCAAAATCATGCAACTCAACAGTATAACAAGAAGGATAAAATCTATTCGAATCAACCCACAAATATTGAAGTAAAACCCTCATTTCGGGTATCTTGAAATTCATCTCGAAATTTATAACAATTCATAGTTTTCACAGTTCACATCATGCATAACTTCAATAGATATAAATTAACTCATGAAATGAGATTAAAATAGATATTTATGTATAATCAATCAATAGTTGATAAAATTCAACATAATTTACTTTCATGATTTATAATAAGAGATACCCATAGGTAATACAACTTGAAATCATGCAATTTTCATAAAATGAGAAGGTTGGGCTCCATGGGTGAAAGGACCCATGGATAAAGACCCACATACCTATATGTGGAATTTCTTAGAGTAAACCTGAAGGAGACTTGAATCATGGGTTGGGTCCTTCATATCCATAGTTATTCTTGAGATCCTTGAATTTAAATGGAGGTTTTGATAATGTTTTGAAGAAATTTAGAGAAGGTTTTTGTGAGTTCTAGAGTTGAAAAATGACTAAGTATAGAGGATTTCACGTTTATATGGGCATTAGATTATTACCCCAATGCCCTTGGACAAAATATGGAAAACGGGGGAAAATACTGCACTGGTTTGTGCCCCAGGCGTGCCTCAACAAATAACACTACTGCACGCCCCAAGTGCGTCGCGACCTGGGCGTGTAGGCTCTCTAGAAATCCTTAATTAGAAAAAAATATTTTTCGCTAAATGTCTTTTAAAATCCGAGTTTTATTCATTTCCTATTTAATTTTTCCCTCTGGTCAAGAATACGAAGTCAGATTACCGAAATCATGCACGAATTTCAAGATATATGGAAATACAGTTATGGGGCATTCCGAACACATGAGGGGTGTTTCAATATCTCAGCCTTGGGAACATTCGTTCCTTGATTGTCAAAGAAACATGCGTGAGAGGAGAATTTATGAAGTGTTAAGCCCAACATGAATGTAACAAATACACTTAAACATCATACTCAAAAAGTTTCATATATATGCATCAAAATCATCAAAACTTGTCACCATGAACGTGTGTGTATGCAAAAATGACATAAGGGGTGAAGCTTAAGACTTGAAATCATGGATAGGACTTAATTTGTTACCTTTGGCTCGAGTAGAGTGGATGATTTATGGATAACGCTTTTTCATGTCCGCTTTGGCTTCCCATGTAGCACTTTCAACTTGTTGATTCCTCCGAAGGACCTTGACAGATGCTACATCTTTGTTCCTCAACCATTTCACTTGTCAATCCAATATCTCCACTTGGACCTCCTCATAGGAAAAATTATCTTCCATAACACCTACAATACTCTATGGGAACTTTAGCACTTGGGTCACCCGCACACTTTCTCCATATAGACTTATGGAAGACCGGATGAACCATGTTTATATACGTAGGCAACTCCAATTCTTAGGCAAGCTCAAAATCCTCAACTCCAGTTATTACTAGCTGTCCTCAAAATCCTATAGGGTCCCACAAACCTTAGGCTGAATTTCCCTTTCTTGCTAAACCGGACCACACCCTTTATTGGTGAGACTTTCAAGTAAACCCAATCATCAACATTAAACTCACGGTCTCTTCTCCTCACATTAGAATAGGACTTTTGTCTACTTTGAGATGTCTTCAATCTCTCTCTTATCAACCTCACCTTCTTCAAAGATTCCATAACTAAATCCGGTCCTAACAAAGCCATGTCCCCCATATTAAACCACGCAACTGGGGATCTACAACGCCTACCATATAAAGATTCAAAGATAGTCATGCCAATACTGGAGTGGTAGCTAATGTTGTAAGCAAACTCAATAAGTGGAAGGTGTTCATCCCAACTATCCTTGAACTCCAAATCACAAGCTCTAAGCATATCATTAAGGGTTTTAATAGTCCTTTCGGCTTGGCCATCTTTTGGGGATGAAAAGCCATGCTAAGCTTGACCTTGGTTCCAAGTTTCTTTTGGAAGGGTCTCCAAAAATGAGAAGTGAATTGAGCACCATGATCCGAAATGATAGACAAGGGTACCCCATGAATATACAACTTGACATAATCTTTGGCACCATAAGCTATTTTAAATGGCAAAAAGTGAACCAACTTTGTCATCCTTTCAACAATAACCCAAATAGTATGGAAGTGTTTCCTAGTCTTACGCAAACCAATCACAAAATCAATTTTGATCTCTTCCCACTTCCAAGTAGGAATTTCTATGTCTTGGGCTAGGCCAATGGCCTTTGATGTTCGGCTTTCACTTGTTGGCAATTGTAACACCCGGCAATAAACATGGCAACATCTCTCTTCATACCACCCCACCAATACACCTCCCTTAATTCTCTAAACATTTTTGTGGAACCGGGTTGAATAAAATAGGATGCATTATGGCCTCCTTCAATATCAACTCCCTTAAGTCATCAACATTTGGCATACACAACCTACCTTGGTACCTATGGATACCATCTCCCCTTTGGGAGAAAGCCTCCACTTTTCCATCATTCACCAAAGACTTCAACTCTAGGAAGGTAGAGTAAAGGTCTTGTTTTGACTTGACTTCCTCAATCAAAGAAGATTTGGAACCATCAACAACCATTACACCACCATTTTCAATTTCATTCAACCAAACCCTCAACCTAGCTATCCAGTGAACTTCTCTAGCCTCCTCCTTATTACCAACATCAATATTAGCTAGACTACACATGGACACTCTACTTAGAGCATCGTCCACAATATTACCTTTGCCGAGATGACAGTGCACACTCATGCCGTAATCTTTAAGGAGTTCTAACCACCTTGTTTTCCTCAAGTTAAGATATTTTTACCTGGACACATATTGTAGACTCTTGTGGTTGGTAAACACATTTACATGAACTCCATACAAATAATGACACCAAATTTTCAAAGCAAACAACATGACTGCCAATTCAAGATGATGGGTGGGATAATTTCGCTCCTGTACCTAAAGTTGCCTAGAGGCATGTGCTACAACCTTGCTCTTTTGCATCAAAATACACCCTAAACTGATCAATGAGGCATCACAATAAACCACAAACCCTTCTGGCCCTTCCAGTAAATCTGAAATAGGAGCGGAGATAATCTTGTTTTTGAAATTTTGAAAAGTCTTTTCACATTCATCGGTCCAAATAAATTTTGCCTTCTTTGGGGTCAATTTTTTCATAGGGAAAGGAAAAGAAGAGAAACCAGTCACAAACCTCCAATTGTAACCTGTTAAACCCAAGAAACTCCTAATATTCGTCGGAGTCAAGGGCCTAGGACAATTCATTATCACCTCCATCTTCTTAGGGTCCATTTTAATTTCATCACTCGACACCACAGGACCTAGGAATTAAACCTCTTTCAACCAAAATTCACACTTTTCATATTTAGCAAACAAGCTCTCATCCCTCAAAATTTACAACACCACCCTCAAGTGATTCACATGTCCTTCCTCACTATGGAAATAAATAAAGATATCATAAATAAAGACCCCCTCAAACATATCAAGGTAGGGTTTGAAGAACCTATTCATGAGATCCATAAATATTGCGGGTTAATAGGTCAAAGAAAAGGACAATACCACAAAATCAAATTGTCCATACATAGTTCAAAAAGCCATATTTGGAATATTATACTCCCTCACCCTCACTTAGTGGTATCCGGACCGAAGATCAATCTTAGAGAAGTGACTAGCCTCTTGTTGTTGATCAAAAAGTTCATCTATTCTTGGTAGAGGATACTTGTTCTTTATAGTAACTCTATTGAGCTGTCAATAATCAATGAACATCCTAAGGGAACCATCCTTTTTCTTTATAAATAACAACGGTGCACCCTAAGGTGACTTGCTAGGCTTTACGAAACCCTTCTCCAACAAATCCCTCAATTGATCCTTCAACTCCTTCAACTCCATCGGGGCCATATAGTAAGGAGAAATGGAAATGGTTTGAATATTGGGGAGGAGGTCTATACCAAAGTCCATTTCCCCTTCGAGAGGAACACCGGGAAGTCCATCGAGAAAAATATCAAGAAATCATTAACCACCGGAACCAACTCAATAGGAAGGACTTTAGACTCAATATCCCTAACCCTTACAAGATGGTAAATGCAACCCTTATAAATCAATTTTTGGGCTTTAAGACAAGAAATGAACCTACCCTTACCCACCACATTATGAATTTCCCACTCAAGGATTGGCTTATTAGGGAATTGGAACCTAACCTTACGGGTTCTACAATCAATAGAAGCATGATATGGACGTAACCAATCCATATCAAGAATAATATCAAAGTCCACCATGTCAACTTCAGCAAAATGACAAGGAAAGATGTTATGCAATATCACATAGGACAATCTCTATAGAGTCTTTTAGCAATAATGGACTCGCCAATGGGGTAGACACTTCATAAGGTTCACACAACAATTTGGGGCACACATGAAGCTTATTAGCAGCAAAGTAGTAACGAAAGAGAGTGGCACCTGGATCTATCAAATTATGCACATCATAATCAAAAACCTTTAACATGTTGATAACAACATCGGGCAACTTCTCCACTCCTTGCCTCACTTGCAGAGCATAGAACCTGTTTTTCCTTGGAGCACTCCCTTGTTGGCCTCCTTTTGCCCTTTGACCCACATTAGCACCTTGGCCTTGAGGACGACCAGATCTACCCTTGGTTTGAGCATGAGACAGTCAATAATCTTGTAATCCACTTCACCACAACTGAAGCAAGTATTAGACTTCTTCGTGGACCACCATGGTTACTCCCACATTTTTGGAACTAACGATTAGTCAGCCCACCATTGCCACCATTAAACCTTGGGTTAGACTCCCAATCATTAGCAAACCTGTTATTTGGAGCAATGGAGGACCCTTGACCTTGGAACTTATGATCTTGTTGGAAACAGCCACCCTTGGGACCTTTGAAGCCATCCTCAAATCGAGCCCTCTTAGACTCCCCACTTCTTCTCTTGCTAAGTTTCTTCACCCCAAGTTGTTCGGCATATGTCATGAGCTATACAAGTCCATATCACTCACAAAAACGATGGTACTATCTCTTCATTTACCAAGTCAGACACCCCTGACACAAACTTGTTCATTCTCGATCTTGGATCAACAACCAAATAAGGAGCATACTTTGCGAGCTTGTTGAATTTGAGGGAATACTCCCTCACACACATGCAACCTTTCTTAAGATTCATTAACTCCATCATGTTAGCCTCTCTCAACTCAATAGGGAAGAACCGGTTGACAAAGGATGCTTTGAACTCCTCCCAAAGAATAGCATCATCATCTCTCCTCTCCACTTTCTATTTAGCAAACCAAATTTGGGCCACACCATTGAATTGGTAGTCCCCGAGTTCCACCTTCACATCCTAATTTACTCCCATTGTAGATAGCATCTTATACACCTCATCAGTGAACTCTTTGGGATCTTCCTCCACCTTGGACTAATGAAGCTCTAGAGTGTTCATCCTTGTGAAGCTCCTCACCCATGAGGCTGGATTAGGAGCATGACGAGCTTGGTCCCCTTGAATCATTATAGCATGGGCCAACATTGAGACGGCATTCCAAAACTCATTTTCACGGCCCAAGTGTAGGGCCTAGATGTGACACGATGAACTGGAACCCGGAAGGACCCCAAACAACCCTCTTAGTATATCATTTACTCATCCTTGGTCGTGGAATAAATTAAACAACAACAAGAGAGTACAAATAAGGATAAAAGGATTAAGAGATATTTTATATAACCCTAGGCAAATGAGATTTAAGAACATAGATTTATTACATCACTTGTCTGATAACACGTCTACATATAGATTTGAACGGGAGCTAAGAGACTTTCTGAGGTCACCCTCATCGTATCAAGAGTTCATCATAATGAAACAACATCATAGATGAAGCATCGATATACTCAGAATCCAATGCTTAGCACCCCCTTGGAGGGTAGGGTAGTCAAGGTAAACACCCCTCAATCGGTAGATAGAGTTCATACCCTCCATCATAGTGGTCAAGGTATGAACCCCTAAACAAGGCTAATGGACTTTGCACCCTCTATCATATTGGTCAACGTATCAACTATGATACCCCGTAACTTTATGTTCTTGTATATCAGTGTTTCAATCCTGATTTGGTGAGGTTAGGGGTGTACTAGATTCATGGAAGACTCGTATTACCCAAACGAGTTTAAGAATTACCTCCAAGTTGAGTTTTGGGTGTTGTTTCATACAAAGGTCAACTTTAAACTACCATAACACTTAGCACAATATTTAATTGGGTGGCCTAAAAGTTTTCAAATTAAATATATTTGAGTTATCTTCACAATGTACTTTGTTTTACCTCAGTCCGACATCGTATGAAGGAGTTATGACAGTCTTCGTGAGACCTTCCCGGGCAGTGAAGCCCCATAGGCACCCACACAGGAAGTGTGGTCTTGTACGGCTGGTGTAAAGGGGTATAGGCTATGTCAACTAGGCGTGTGGTGGACAACAACATTTTCTTTTTCCAAGTGCGGTGGGACGGACCAGTACAGGATCTGTGTAACACTACACCACCCGTGAAGTTGTCCGTCAAAGTGACGAGACGTCAATTTTTTTCATGTTTCCGAACTTCCCTTTTTTTTTTCACTAAGGCACTTCACATGGGAACTCCACACAATCTGTAGAGTGCCACACGGCTAGTGAAATCTCCAGTGAGATGGCACTTTGCCAATTTTTCTATCCGTTCACTTATGGCATCTTCGCAAATTTTAATTACTCCGATGCCCTTTTTAGACTTCGAATGCTATCTTAACCTTCCTAAAAGACCTAAACAATATTTCAAAAGAATCAGACTCATTACTCTCATCTCAAAAACACACTCTTTCTCTCAAAAGCCTCAATCAAGACCCAATAGAATTTCAAGGAAACCCAAGAACAAGATTGGATTCAAAGATCACTGCCAAGCTTCCATTCTTACTAATCTTAATTCCAAGCAACTCTAGACTTAAGGTATGCGGGTTTATTTCATGAGTTCCTTTCACCCATGATGCCCAAACTTCCTTAGAGTTGAGTTTACAAATGGGTTTACTAGTATGAACATGTTTATGAACTATGTTAAAGCTATGTAAAGTTGTGACTATTTTGCTAGTTTGTGAGCAGTATATCTTGGATCTATTGTAAGTTTTGATGAGGCCTTTGGATGTGAATGTATTTGGGGTGTTGCAAGGTGTTGATTAATGGTTTTAAAATAGATTTTCTTGCATGGTTTCCTCTCTAAATTGCATGATCTTTTACCCCCACAACACACCCCCAAAATGTTAATAAAATGTCCCGTTATGGTTTCTTGAGGAACTGATGGTCCTAAGCATGAGATATGATATGAATGATGTTATGATGATTAAATGATCTTATGTATATGATTATTCCTATATGATGTTTTGCATAAGGCTGTATGATGAATCCTATGTGATGTGTAGAACTCGACCATGCCTAATCTGGGAGGGGGGTTTGTACTTCTTCACCTAGTGATGGGGCGACATCATCACTAACCTAGATGGGGGTTAGTAATCATCCACCTAAGTGATGAGGCGGCATCATCACTAACCTAGATGATCATAAGTACTTATCCACCTAAGTGATGGGGCGACATTATCACTGACCTAGATGGGGGTTAGTACTCATCAACCTATATGAGGGTTAGTACTCATCCACCTTGGTGATGGGTCGGCATTATCACCAGCCTAGATGAGGGTTAGTACTCATCCACCTAAGTGATGGGGCGGCATCATCACTAACCTACCAAAGGGTTGTACATTTGGAAATCTAGCTTGGTCTTTTCTGCACATATACTATCCTATATAAGCATGAGTTACTTAAGCATGTTTTACTTAAGGATTGATCGTACATGCAATATTATTATATTATGCTTATTGCCTATTGTTATACATTTTGATTATGATGCATATCTTTTGTTGCATTTCATCATACATACTTGGTACATTCAAACGTACTAATGCATACTCTATGCCTACATGATGTTATCATGTAGGAATCGGAGCTTCATTTGGTCATCATCCTCCTCCACGTTGCTAGTAAAAAAGGTATCCATTCAAGCTAGTTAGTGAGTCCTAATGTGCGAGGGAAATATCTATGTTCGAAAGCTATGTAATAAATACTATACTTCTTTTTGGTATACTTTTACTATGAGGGTGATCCAAGTTGCTTGTCTTAGGCCCCTTTAATTTCTATGTTACAGGTGTTGTTGGGCAAGTTACGTATCATGCTTGAGCTTTGACTTACTTATGATATTCAAGCAATTTAAATATAAGTCTCTCCCACAGTCCCAATTCCCCTTATTTATGTTTCTTATGTTGTTTTGCATTGCTTCCGCGACCAAGGATGTGTAATGATATACTATGAGGCTTGTTTGAGGTTCCTTTGAGTTGCCCATTCGCCAGTCATGTCTAGGGTCTAGGCTTTGGTTGTGACATCAACCTCTCAACAAGGTTAATGGACTTCGCACCCTCCATCATAGTGGTCCAGGGGTCAACCCCTCAATGAGGTTAATGGACTTCGTAGCCTCCATCAAAGGCGTCAAGGTATCAGCAACTCAACAAGGTTATTGGATATCACATTCTCCATCAAAGCAGTCAAGGCATCAACCCCTCAACAAGGATATGGTCAACATACAACACCATATAGTCTTATCATAAAATTAACACATATACAACATACTTTCATCATGATAAAGTGACTCAACTCATATACCATGCATTAGGCCTTCATCAACTCAAGAATCATAATCCGAATATCTTATCAATAACTTGTCGGGTGTGTTGTGCTAGTGTAAAACCATTCAAGTCAAGAGTGAAATCATGCTAGAAAGTTCAATGTAAAACTATCAATAGATACTTCGTAACACGCTCAAACAATGTACATCAAAAATCCTTTACCAAATCTAAAAATAGATGTTAGATTCATAGCTCAAAACATGCTTAAATAGTTATACTTTTGTGAAACCTCAACATAGTGTGAAGTGAAATTCATATTAAGCAATACCCATGAGTAAATCAAATTTAAATCATGCAATTTTACTTAAAAGGAAGCTTGGGCATCATTGTCACGAAGGAAATTGGGACAGGCAAATGGGGAACCCAAAGAAACCTCAAACAAGCCTCATAGCATATCATTACACATACTTGGTCGCGGAAGCAATTTAAGACAATATAAGAGACATAAACAAGGAGAATTGGGACTAAGGAAATAAGCTGGCATAACATTGAAATAAAGATACAAGTGAGTTAAGGCTCATATAATAGATACATAGCATGTCCAACAACACCTCTACTACATAGATAAGAATGGAGGCCAAGACAAAACAATCGGGCTCACCCTCACTAGTCAAGATAGAAAATAAAGAAGAGTGTCTCATTACATAATAAGAGAAGCGTATACTAAGGTCCCCGGAGTGGAGGACTCACCAACTAGCTTGAGTAGTAGAGAACCAGACACATGGAGGAGGAGGATGATTAACTTTGGCATCGGTTCTTGCATGGTGATATCATATAGGCGTAGAGATTGCGTTAGTACGTTTTAATGTACTAAGTATGTAGGATGGAATGCAACAACAGATATGCATCATAATCAAAATGCATAATATTATGCAATAGGCATAATATAACAATATTGTATGTATGATTAATGATTAAGAAAAACATGCTCAAGTAACTCATACTCATATAGGATATCATATGTGTAGAAGAGACCAAGCTAGATATTTAACGTACAAATGCCTTGGTGGTTGTGTGGTACAAACCCCTCACATGGTTGATGATAATCACACCTTCACCATGGTGGCGAAGTACAAACCCCTCACATGGTTGACAAGTACAAAGCCCCCACCTTGGTTACTTGGGCTCTTTTACCCAGGATTGGGTATGGTCTAATACAACACTTTATATAGTGTATATCATATTCATAAGCTCATTTCATCGTCATATAGTAATTCATATCATATCTCATGCTTTTTACCTTCAACTCCTCAAGAAATCACATCAAGACATTTTATCAAACACTTAGAGAGTGTGTAATTCTAGTATAAAACCATGAAACTTAGAGATAAAATCATGCAAGAAAATCCATTGTAAAACCTTCAATGAACACCTTGTAATACCCTCTTGAAATACACATCAAAATTCCTTCTTGTAAATCTTACAATAGATAAAAGATTTATAGCTCAAAACATAGCAAAACAATCGTAATTTCACATAGCTTTAACATAGTGTGTAGTGAATTTTACAATAAACAAGACCCATTTGTAAATCAACTTTAAATCATGCAATTTGAGTAAAAGGAGGCTTGGGTATAGTGGGTGAAAGGAACCCATGAAATAAACCCACATACCTTAGCTCGGAGATGAACATGATGAAGATTGGAGATGGAGACTTGAAGCTTGAAGAAGAACCTTGAAGGAGAGCATTAGCTAGGGATGAGGGTTTGGGACTTGAGTTTGGAGAGTGAAAAGATGGCTAATTGTTTTAGTGAGTATTGGGAATGTTTAGGATGATATGAGGTGAAATTTGGTTAAGTATAGGTAAAATCATGTATGGGAACCCTTGGGCCCAAGATCAAAAGCCAACAGGAAAATGCTAAAACATACACACTAGCATGTCACACCAGTGTTGCGTAAACCCTTCTAGAAATTGCATTCTTGAATTTTTATAATTGCTAATTTTTCGCTCTTAAATCGGGGTTAGACCCTTTCCCCCTTATTTTGACCCCCCTGAACAAGAATATGAAATTGGATTTTTGAAATAGCAAATGGATATTGAGATATATGAAAATTAAAATCTCGAACATTCCAAGGCATATTTTTGGGCACTTTTTGGGGTATTTTCAATCATGGGAGAAAGGAACCTATGAAAGAGGTTCATATACTTAACTTTGGAGAATAACTTGATGAAGATTGGAGATGGACACTTGAAGCTTGAGTGAAATGCTTATTCCGATTCAATTTTGAGAGAAATGTTAGCCTAAGTGTTTGCGTGAGTATTGGGGAATGTTTTGTATGATTTGAAGGTGAAGTAAGGCTAACTACAGGTACTTTCATGTATGGGAAGTCTTGGGCCCAACACCCAAAAGCCTTGGACCGAAACACAAAATTTGAGCAAAATTAACACAGGGGTGCGCCCTTGGCGCGTCGCGCAAGGGGAACGAATGCCTATTACGTGGAATGACCCAACCGGATCTAGTTAGCCCAAACCATTTTGGAGTTCTAGAGGACCCTGAATAAGAAGAGGCAAACATGCTAGATTTGTACACTGCTGAACTAGAAGAGATTGCTAAAGATGAGTGTTTGGGTAACAAAGCCGAGGAGGGTGTAGTCAAGGAGAGAACTCCCAAGGAGAGTGATTTGGCTGATAGAAGCGAGGATCTGGAAGAAAGGGTCAACTATAGCAGTGATTGAGGGGACTTGTTCTGTGAAAAACAAATGATTTTATACCTCAGCGCATGCAAAAGAAGTGAACCTGAGAAATAGTAGCAAGAGTAAGTGTTCAAGTACTGACCTCTCTACCTTAAGTCTTGTAAGAGGGTCTATTCTAGATAGAGCATGGTAACACACAACCCCTTACTCTGCAAAACAAAGAGTGGAAAATCTCTTCATAGGGTACTGTAGTTGTACAAACATAGTACCATAGGGATGGTGAGAGTTCATAAGAGCCCGAATTTATGTAGCTGAAAGATCCTTACTCAAATTACAAACCATGAACCTTTATTTGAATTCTTAACTGAACCTTGATGGGAAATCATATATTTCTAATAGGAAAGAAAAGTCCAATTACAACAAAATAATTCAATATACACAAGCGTCCTCCAACATTGTCTCCAAGTATAACATACTTAAGAAACCGGATTCCACGTTCAACCTGTTTAACTGTATGCCAGACCACTAATTGATAAGATAGTGCAAACAAAGGCAACGAGGAGTGCTAGCCGGAACTGGACAATGGATGGGTGTCCAACTAACATTCATTAGCTAAGAAGGATTCATCCACCATAGCTTCTCTTACTAGAAGATGAAACTAGCATTATCACATCATATAGAATAACGATTGACTGGCATTCAAGTCTATCTTATAGTTTACGTTGATGATCTCATTGTTTCCACAAGCGCATCCTTCATTTCCAAGCTTTATTTATATCGTAATTTTTCCATCTGGGCACCTATTCATTCTTTTTTGAGGTGTATAAAGACACGGAGTGATTGATGCATCTATCTTATTGTATTGACGCAATTGGAAGATTAGGATTTCTCCCTACCGTTCAAGCATGATTAGATCGGGCTTTAGCGAGAACAACTATAATTGAATTGGGGATGAAAAGACTTTACTTCAACTCAATAAATGAAGTATACTTCATAAGTGCTAAGGAAAAATGTATCACCAAAAGGAAAGGTGATAGGGGAGCCTAGCCATTTCACTTTACCTGAGTAATAAAGTGGAAACCCCCCTCACGATCGATTAAAAGGAAAGTTGCCTAGAGATATTTGTTCAAATCCAATTCGTGAAGGTAGAGTATATTCCAAAAATCTAAGGAAGCAAGTCATGCGCCTCACTATTGATCAATCAAGAAGGTAAAAGAGAGAAGGTTTGATTGAAAGTACTATGTCTGCAGGGATCTGTTGTTAACGATTTGACTGGGACACATCCAATTGAAAGTCTCATCCCAAACTCTTTGGAAGGAGTTCCAACTTAAACGCAAAGCTAATCTTCCAGAGGTTAGTGGATAGCTATAACCAATTCATCCTTCTTCAAGGAAATCAGTGAGCAAGCTTAAGACTAGGTCCCCTCTGCGCATCAGAATCCTTACTTAAGACATGGAGAGAAGGATCTTTTCCAAGAAAGACCTATTGCCCTTATTGCTACAAGAGATTCAAAACAGTTTTAGATTAGTTGATTAGACAATTTCTACTTCTCTACTAAAGGCTAAAGATGTAAGAAGAACAACTTACTCAACAAGAGTATTGGAAGAGATGCTCCTTCAGACTTCCCTTTTAGCATGGGAGTAGAAAAGGAAAAGGTGAAGCTGAGTCATATAATAAGTACGGGAACAAATTGAGCTATCAAGTGATTGAATTCACTTCAGTTTAATTGATATGAAAGCTAGCAGAGCTCATATCGCATTTCAAAGCTAGACCGAGGCCCATTGATATAGAGACTATACTATATAAGAGAATGACTAAGGAAATTGCTAATAGTTTCTATTGAAAGACAGGCTGGCTCTTTAATAAGGGCACACTCCTAATCTCATTTTGATATCCATTCTTATCTTACAGTTTCCTCCACTGAACTCCAGTACAGAAGGAATGGAATAGCCGTGGAACGGTTTGTCGCCAAGCCTGCCTCTCTCTCCTTTCTTGAGGGCCATTACTCTACAAAACCAGTAGCAAAATAAGATCTCAGATGGACATCTTGAAACATTGATTTACCATAATAATAAATTGAGTTAATGGTGACTCCGCCGTGGGAAGATCTGCTTCCTTCTTTCTTACAGGCTATTCAAGGTCTATTGGCTTTCTCGCTTATGAGGTACTTCGAAGGCTAAGCCTCGTTTATGCACCGAGAAAGATCATCGGTAGGAAAGCTCTAATATACACCAACGACGACCCCTTCTCTTTATCTTTCTCATGCCCTACCTCATTCCTTTGCTGGCTTGAATTCCATCTCTTTTCTTCTTTGTTTGCGAGTGTTACTCATAGGACGACCCATCGATAGGCCAAGACTTAAATGGATAGAATAGTACTACCACTGTCGATGCCGGTGCTTCATGCTAATAGCCCTTTGCTTGCTTCTCCGGAGTCAACGATGCTGCTTTTTCCATCATAGAAACTGCTTGCTGTGCTCGAGTCAAAGAGATTCAATTTTCTTGGTCGAGTTCTTTGCTTGCTTATTCCACTTCTTAATTATCCTTCATTTTACTAAATCATATTAATATGGACCTAAGATGAATTAGATAGGTTTTGCACTTTTCTCAAAGAAAGAGGACAAGTTGGAAGTTTAGGCTTCAGATGGAATTCAAGGAGAAATTCAATAAGACAAAGCTTCCTCTGATATAAACCTACTTATTTGATTGATGTTCAGTTTCCCTCATCCTAAGCTATGTAGGGAGCGAATTAAGCTCTTTGAAGGACGAATGCTAAAAGAAATTATTTACATAATAATAGACTCATATTCATGAGCCATCAATGGGGGAGGAAGCTCCTCCATCACTTCTGCGCCACCTAATTCGTACCTTTACCTTTAGCTGGGTCGAGGCAGGAAAGAAGCCTCTTTGGCACGTATGGTTTTTCACAAACTTGGAAAATTGAAATTATGAATAAGTCGCACTATAATCAAAGTTAGACCTATTTCTCACACAATTTGACCCCCTGATCAAGAATATGAAGTCAGATTTTTTGAAATGACACATGAATTTTCAGATATATAGAAATTACGATTCTGGGCATTTTCGAGGCACATTTTTTGACACTTTTTGTGGTCATTTTAATATCATCCCCTTGGGAACATTCATCCCTGAATGTCAAAGAAACATATATAGGAAGAGTAATCATCAATGAATCAACCAGAACAAGAATGCAACAATACATTTAAACCTCTTTTTTAAAATCTCAACGTAAGTGTCAAAAATCGTCAAGAACTTGTTAACATAAACATGGATGCATTCAAATGATGTAGGGGTTGAAACATAAGACTTGAAATCACAAAAAAAGGATTTGACATGTTATAATAATATTGAATAGAATGAAAGAGGTATGGATATTGCTTTTCCATGCCCGCTCTATTTCCCCGAGAGACACTTCCGAAATTGACAATTCTTCTAAAGGGCCTTAACGAACACTATGCCATTATCAGACAACTTCTTCAACCCTTCCATCCAATACCTCCACCGGGACCTCTTCTTAAGTCAAATTATCCTCCCCAATACCCCAACCTCAAGGAGTTCTATAGCACTACAGTCCAACACATCCCCTCAACCTAGAAGCAGGAAGAATCGGATAAACCATAAACATACACCTAGGTAATTCCAACCTTTATGTAACCTTCCAAATCCTCCTCTACACTCTATAAGGAATCACAACCCTAAACTCATTGTCAACCCTAATCATACATAGTCTGCTTGGTAACGTGAACCACCATCTCCCCCATCGGAGACAAGGTCTACTCTACCATCTTTCCCCCAAAATTTCCCACTATAATAAGGTGGAATCAAGGCCTTGTTAATCTAGACCTCCTCAACCAAAGAATATTTGGAACCGTCAAGAATACTACACTACTATTCTCAACGTCCTTTAACCTAAATATCAATCTAGCCAACTGTTGGACCTCTCTAGCCACCCGTCTTAGCCACCATCATCAACATATGCTAGGCTGCTTAGAGCATCGACCATAATATTAGCCTTACCGAGGAAAATAATGCACACTCATATCATAATTCTCAAGGAGTTCTAACCACCTTCTTGTTACCATAAACTCAAACCTATTTTATCTAGGAAACAACCTCTCATCCCCCAAGACTTGCAACACTACCACCAAATGGTCCACAAGCTCTTAATAAATAGATGCTTTACCACTAGAGGCCACCTCAAACACATCAAGGTAGGGTTTTAAGACCCTACTTATAAAACCCATAAACATAGGCAGTGCACAAGTAAACCAAACAACTCCACCAATACTCAAATGCTCCCTCCTAGCCCAAAAGGACACCTAGGGAGACCACCTACCCTCATCCTCACTTGGGGACAAAACCTGAACCACAAATCAATATTAGAGAAGTGACTAGCCCATTGTAGTTGACCAAATAAATCGACCATCCTTAACCATCATATTACAACCTTAAGTGTCCTACACTCATTTGAAGCATGATATACATGTAGCTATACCACCTAAAGACCTCCAATCCAACAAACTAAGTTTAACAAAAATCACAAGACAGCACACTATGCAATAAGAATATGAAGAAGCCTTTATAAGCCTTTCTAGCACCATTCCACTCACATAACTAAATATTACTAGCAAAAAAAGGAATAATGAATGGAATAGAGACACACTGGATCCATCAATGGATGTAGAACAAAGTCAAAGGAAACTTCAGCATATAGGTAACAACATCGGGTGTCATCCCCTCCTTAAGCCTCTTGATCAAAATACCACCTTGTTCTCTAAGTCGACTACCCTTACACATCTTTCAAGCATATGGACAATCAACTATCTTGTGACCCACTTCACCACAACCATAATAATCATTAGACTTTCTCTATAATAAGCCACCATGGTATTTTCCACACTAGGGACACTTAGGATTTGTTCTTCCTTCATAGCCATCTTGCCACTTTGAGTAAGACACCCTTTCAATAGCAGCCCTTTCATCACCTCCCTTACCCTTATTGCGTTTGCGACGACAATTTTTCCTCTTATGCCCATCTTCACCACAACGGAAACAAGCATTGCTGTCCTTCTAACATGGGCCTCTATGAACCTTATTACATGTTGGACACATAGCATCACCTTTATATTTGATACTTTGGAACATTCCTTTAAAATAGGACCTTTTAGCCCCTCTTTCCTCACTCTTACCACTTGAAGTCTGGGGGCACTTACTTGTTGATTGAGTTGAGTTGCCAATTTTGTCACCGCTTGGGTCATTACCCAAAGAGCATTGCAAACCTCCACATTTGATACATCGCCATCCTGAGTATCTCAAGACACTTCCTGAAATGTAACAGTATGGATTAGCAATAAGCCTTAGGGACCTAAATCTATCGCATGACATAAATCATGAAGAAGTGAAACATTTCATAGAATACCTCATAGCCTCGCATTCATGGTCGGGGCGTGCTTCATAACTATAAATAAGACTCAAATCGATGTGGTGTGTTGGATGCCGAGAACCTAACAACCTCGTACTCTAATACCATCTTTGTCATGACCCATGCCGAGGGCCTAGACATGACCAGTAAATGGGGAACCCGAAGGGACCCCAGAAAAGCCTCTTAGCATACTATTATACATCCTTGGTCGCGAAAGCATGTAAAATGATGACAAATGTGTAACACCCCACATCTTACAATACTTGTACTATGCAAATGAAACACGATATGGTTTGGTCAAATTAGCACCCATTTTTTTAAAGTTCTTGAATCACAAATTAGAGGGCGATATATATATGTGTAACGCTAAAGAGGGTCGAGTGTAAAAATATTTTATGTCAAATTCAGGAGATCACGACCCTAAACAAATTGAGAGAATGGAGGTGCTTGTAGGACATAGGAAGCTATAGGTGAGTCACCTACTTGCTTAGCTTAAATTGCTAGCTAAACGGAGATGAGGATCGACATCGAATTTGTCCACGTCCGATTATGAATAAAGTCCGTCTTAAGGGCGTAGCTTTATCCAATGTTTTAGCATCATAAATGGACTATAGTTTTAGCCCAAGAAGGATAAAGAGCCCAAAGATATCACAATTTCTTTAATAATTAAGCCCAAACTATCTAAGGGAAAGGGGAAAAATAGGCAGCCAAGGCCCATTAATTTGCAACCTAATATGGCTCAAGTGAAAGGGGCAAAATGGTACCTTACCAACTTTATAAAATAAGGCTTAAAAGGTAAAATAAAGTTGACCAAAGTATTCCTTTAAAAGGTGTTAAAAGAAGCAAATTTAATTCATTCTTAGACTTGGAAAATTTCAACTTTCACAAAGCTTCTTTATTCTTCTTTCTTGACTTTGTAAAGCAGCCAAAAGAAGGTTTTAGGGTTCTTAAGGATGCCCTCAATATTAAAGGTAAAGGTAAGTGATTGTATTTGTATATTTAGTAAGGTTTCTTCATGAAAAATAAGAAACTATGTTGGTTAGGTATATGCTGAAAAATTTGGACAGCATGTGTCCTAAAAATTGTTGTGAACTTTTCTTGTTATTCAAGAGGATTTTCTCTTCTTGGTTGGCTGAATTATGAAGTAATGCTTTTGTTATTGACAATTTATAGTTTATTAGTGATGTAACCAAGCTGCTACACCACTTTTACAGTCCACAAAAGTGAGTTCTTGTAGGATATCGTAATTGTACTCTTAGTACGAACTTGTGGGCTAATGGATGGAAGGCTATTGCCTCACGTCCTTCATGGATACTTTGGTACTGTTCTAACACTGTTTTAGAGATATTTCTATGCATATATGGGTTGAGGACAGTTTGGGTAAAGTTGAAACATGTCAGGATTATCGACGTCAAAATGTGATGAAGGGACGTAACATTGTGCCGCCTACTGTATGTTGTGTAGAATTATTATGTGTTGTGTTTTTTGAGCTATTGTAAGACTATTATGGCACTTAAATAGGCTGCACATGATATGTCTATGAGAATGTGTATTAGAAAATATGATTAGGGGTGGAAAGGTTGAAAGAATATGCTCGGGTTTATAACTATACGCTTCCTTCCTGTATGTTATTTTTTTATGAGATTGGGCTACCATGATGTATCTATTGGCTGTTAATGCTAGTTTTACTATCTACTATGTTGTAGATAAATATTTGGAGGAAGGCAAGGTTATCTCGAGGTAATAGTGTTATCTACAGCGAGGTATGTAAGGCTACTTGAGTTCATATTATTTGGAATGAAATATAGATCCCCCGTTAGCACATAAAGGCACTTACCAACTTCCCATACATAGTCACCTTCAAACCGGCATATATACGTGGATACCAAGTTACATGGGTTCTTGTTGCTAAATAAAGTCCACGAGTTAATTCATCTCATACGCATTTCATCATTTGTGTAACATACTCTTTTCATTGTCATCTAGTCTTGTACGATTGTCTACATGTCACATGCTACATCTATAGTCCCACAGCTCAAATATTGTGACCTCTAAAAGAATCATCTGAAAGGTAATTAAAAGGTAAAGTATATTCTTTATTGATGGGTGGTAACCCATGGGTGGAAGAATCACCTAGACAGGGTCGATCCTATCAAGGGGTTTGACCAAGGGTTAAAACAAAAGCCTAGCCCCGACCGATTCCGATATAGATTTACCACTGATCAGCTGGTGATTTGTATTACTTGTTGTGCACAGATTATACAATAAAAGGTAAAGTAATAAAAAGAACATAAAGTACATGATCCCACAGTATAACTAAGGGTGGTCTCTTATCCTACACCAGTGCATAGTTTTATTTGAGTTGTTACTTCATATACTATGTTTCGTGCATTACATATTTAGTACATTATCTCGTACTGACGTCTCTTACGAGGGACCTACATTTCATGCTGCAGGTACAGTTCATAGTATATCTCCTAAGTAAGAGTACAAGATATCCAATTGTTGTTACCAAGCTCCATATTACTTTGGAGTTTTATGTGTCTAGAGCTTATATTTTTGTGTTCTATAGATAGCCGAGGCAGGGCCTGTCCCGACCCTTATCAGATATTATTCCTCACTTAGAGGCTTTGTAGACTATGTAAATTAAAGTGTGGTCATGTCTCGTACTTTAGACAATGTGTCCCGCAAACAGCCTAGCCATATGCATTTCCTTTTAGCTTGTTATCACTATTTATTGTCTTAAAAGTATGTCAAATATAGAAATCCCTTATAATATATATAGAAAGCTCATAGATATGTAAAACCCCACAACTTACGATATTAGTACTATAAAAATGAAACATGATATGGTTTGATCAAATTAGTGCCCATTTTTAAAAAGTGCTCGAATCTTATGTTATAGGGGGATATGTAGGTCTAATGCTTAAGAGGGTAGACTGTATACATGTTTTGTGTCAAATTGAGAAGATCACGACCTTAAATGAAGTAAGAGAAGTGAGGTACCTGTAAGACTTAGTAAGTTAGCAGGTGAGTCACCTACTTGCTTAGCTTAAATTGCTAACTAAACAGAGACGAGTCCTGACATCAAATTTGTCCAAGTCCAATTAAGAATAAAGTTTGTGTTAAGGGTGTAACCTTAGCCCATGTTTTAGCATTACTAGCCTACTACATTTTCAACCCAAGAAGTATAATAAAAGTGCCAAAGTGCACCACAACCCACTTGGCTAATTGGGCCCAAACAAAGTAAAGAGAAAGTTGGAAAATGGGCAGCCCAAGCCCACCAACTTGGAGACCGATTTAGGCCCAAGTGTAGGGTCCATGCTACTGGATAACCAGATTATTAATATGTTGTATAAGGTGGTCAAAATGTCAAGAATAAGGCGGCAAAATTAGGCCTCTAAAAAGGGGTTACAAGCAGCAAAATTCATTCACTCTTAGACTTAGAAAATTTCAGCTTTCGCAAACCTTTATTGTTCTTATTTCTTAACCTAGCAAGCAGCTACAAGGGAACGTATAGGGTTCTTGGATAAGCCCTACACCTTCAAGGTAGTGGTAAATAAGTTTACATATGTATTTAGTATGATTTTCATATGAAAAACAACAAGTATATGCTAGTATGTTTGTGCTGGAAATTTGGGACAGCACGTATTTAGAAAGTTGTTGTACACTTACCTTTTATTGTAGTGACTTCTGTATGATTTGTGGGCTGTTATATGAAGAGAAATTGATGCTATTAATATGTTTTGAGCTATAAATATTACCCTAAGGTTTCTGCCCTTGATTTTGGTTTCATTTAACAAACGCGTTTTATTGTGTTATCTTAAGTGTAATGTTGATTGGAACTTGTGGGCTATTGGATGGAAGGTTATTGTCTCACGTCCTTCATGACTTATTGGGTGCTATTCTAAGAATGTTTTAGTACAGTTTGTATATGTAAATGTTGCTGGAACAACTTGGTTAGAGTTGGAACAGGTTTGGAATTATCGACATCGAAATGTAGCGAAGGGAGGTAACGTTATACTGTCCATTTATAGATTGTGTAGAATTGTTATTATTGTGCTTTGTGGGCTGCTGTAAGACTGTTCTAGCACTAAAAAGGGCTGGACATGATGTGTACGTACGAATGTGTATTAGAAAGTACGATTAGGGGCGGCAAGGTTGAAAGAATACGCTTGGGTTCATAAATGCCCCCTTGCTGCCCGTGTGCTTTTTTTTATGTGATTGGGATGCCAAGATGTATCTATTGGCTTATAATGCTAGTTTTATCACCTACCGTGTTTTATATAAATTTTTGGAGGACAGTAAGGTTAACCCAAGGTCGTAATGAGGTCATACAACGAGGTATGTAAGGCTACTTGATTTCGTATTACTTGTCATGAAATCTAGATTCTTCCTTGGCACATAAAGGCACTTGCCAACTCCGACACAACTATTAAATATGTCTACACTCTATCACATGTTCATATGCTCCCATACATAGTCACCTTCAAATCTTCATACATACATGGATAGCAATTTACACGGGTTCGTTTTGCCAAATAAAGTTCATGAGTTAGTTCATCTCATATGCATTTCATTATTTATGTAACGTACTCTTTTCATTGTCATATTTTCTTGTATGATTATCTACATGTTATATGTTACATCTATAGTCTTACAGCTCCAATATTGTGACCACTAAAAGAAATATCTCAAAGGTAATCAAAAAGTAAAGTATATTGTTTATTGATGGGTGGTAGCCCGAGAGGTGGAAGAATCACCTAGCCAGGGATGATCCTATCATGGGTGGTAACCCAAGGGTTTAAGGAAGAACCTAGCCAGGGACAATCCCGATACATTGTTTATTGATGGGTGGTAGCCCGAGGGGTAGAAGAATCACCTAGCCAGGGACGATCCTATCACATGGGTGGTAGCCCGAGGGGTTAAGGATGAACCTAGCCAGGGACGATCCCTATACAGTTTTACCACTGATCAGTTGGTCATTTGTATTACATGTTGTGCACAGATTATTCAATAAAGGTTAAGTAATATAAAGAACATAAAATACATGATCCCACAGTATAACTAAAGGTGGTCTCCTATCATACACTAGTGCATAGTTTTATTTGAGTTGTTACTTGATATACAATATTTCCTGCCTTACATATTCAGTACATTACCTCATACTGACGTCCCTTACAGGGGACTTGGATTTCATGCTGCAGGTAGAGGTGCTAGTAGATCTCCTTAGTAGGAGTACAGGATACCCAGCTGCCATTACCAAGCTCCAGGTTGATACAGAGGTTTGCATGTCTAGAGCTTATATGTTTGTATTGTATATTTGGTCCAGGTGGGGCATGTCCCTACCCTTATCAGTTACATTTCCTTATCTAGAGGCTTTGTGGACTATGTAAACTAAAGTGTGGTCGTGTCTCGTACTTTTAACACTGTGGCCCCAATAGCCTAGCCATATGCATTTCCTTTTGGCTTTTCATTACAATTTACTTTCATAAAGGCATGTTGAATGGAAAAAAATTCCTTATAATAGGTGTAGACAGCATGTAGATACAGGTGGTTCTCCCGAGCCTTATCGGCAACGGGTGTCAGTCCGCCCTAACGGGACTTGGGACGTGACAAAAATAGTATTAGAGCGGGTCATCCTAGGGAGTATACAAAGCCATGTCTATGTAGAATCTTATTTATCGATGTGTTATGCACCACATTTTTAAGAAGTAGGCTACGTGGCATTTAGTTCTCACTTTCTTTCCGTTCTTGAGATCGTGCCATAAAGTCAAGTGTAATAGGTGCATTATGTCTAATTCCTAAATTCTTTTGTGCAACAGTATGCCAGAAACAAGGCAGAACGAAGGTAAATGGAAGGGAGTAGAAGTGGTGGTTGGTATACCCAGCCAGGTGAGACAACGAGATGAGGTTTGAGAGGAGTCTTTGTCACAGACATCTCCAACACCTCCAGTTCCTGATGAGCCCAAGAGTAGTGAAATTCCCCTAAAACCACCTATTGATGCTACGATGCAGGGTCTGAGAAATGCAGTCCAACTATTGACTCGTATAGTTGCGGGTCAAGGTCAAAGGCAGGAAGGTCCAGTTGTGGGTATAGGTGGCACGAATAGGGCAGCTGGCACAAGGATACGTGGTTTACTTAATTTGGACCCTCCATCCTTCACTGTGTCAGATCCTAATGAAGATCCCCAATACTTTATTGATCAGATTCAATGCACTTTAGATGTTGTACACGTGAGTGGTACAAAAATTGTCGAGTTAGCGACATATAGATTTAAGGGTGCGGCTATATTATGTTATGAAGCTTGGAAGCAATCTAAGAGCTTAGATGCACCTCCAACTACCTGGGAGGAGTTCAAAGAGGCATTTCTTGACCATTATTTGCCATTAGAGATTCGAGAGACCCGTGCAGATCGGTTCTTGAATCTCCACCAATGGAATATGAACATGAGGGAGTATAGCCTTCAATTTAATTCCCTGGAAAGGCATGTTCCTAATGTAGTTGCTATCATAGCAGATAGAGTTAATCGTTTTGTAGATAGGTTAGATACGTATCTGGTCAGAGACTGCACCATTGCTTCCTTGAACAAGGATATGGACATAGCGAGAATGCAGGCTTTTGCACAGAAATTGGAGGATCAGAGGCAGAGGAGAAGGACACAAGAGTTAGAAAGGGGGCACGCCAAAAGGGCTAGATCTACAGGGCCGTTTACACCACCCCAAGGTGAGCTTAGGCCTCATCTTTCTAATAGACCGCCTAGGCTATCATCCTCCTATTCTGCAGCCAGTGCTTCACCACAACTTCAAGGGTCTAGAAGTAATCAGTATGGTCAACAAGCTGGGGAACAAGGTACACGAACAATAGGATATTCGGCAGGCCAACCGATGACTCCTATGCAGCCTTGTATACAGTGTGGAAGGAGTCATCCGAGTATATGTCTTTTTGGGACAGATGTTTGTTATTGGTATGGTGGGCCAGGGTACATGATGAAGGATTGCCCGAGGAGACATATGGGTGGTATAGCACAATCTACTGGGTTAGCTGTTGGATCATCCCCATCAATTCCTCCATCAGGTAGGGGTCAACAGGCACCTATGGGTCATGGTAGAGGTGTTAGAGGGGCAGCTAGCTCTAGCGGAGTCTAGAATCACACTTATGCTCTAGGGAGTCAGCAAAATTTGGAAGCTTCACCTGATGTGGTCACAGGTACACTGTCCATCTTTTCATACAATGTATATGCATTAATTAACCCTGGTTCTACACTATCATACATTACTCCACTAGCTGCTGGGAAGCTTAAGAGAACACCCAAACTATTGAACAAAATATTTGAAGTGTCTACACCAACAGGTGAATCTATTATGGCTAGAAGTGTTTATCATGACTGTGTAGTAACTGTTTCTGACCGTCGAACATTGGTTGACCTAATTGAGCTAGAAATGGTGGAATTTGATGTTTTAATGGGTATGGATTGGTTAGCATCTTGCTATGCCACCGTCGACTGCCGAACTAAAAGAGTGTAGTTTCACTTTCCAAATGAGCCAGTTCTTGAATGGTAAGGCAATGATGGGGCACCAAAGGGGAAGTTTATCTCTTATTTTAAGGCCAGAAAGATGATATCTAAGGGGTATATATGTCATTTAGTTAGAGTAAGGGATATGGAGGCAGAATTGCCAACTCTTCAATCAGTTCCAATGGTGAATGAATTTGTTGATATGTTCCCTGAAGAACTTCCACGCTTACCTCCAGAACGAGAAATAGATTTTTGGATTGACTTACTTCCAGGAACTCAACCTATTTCGATCCCTCCATATAGAATGGCCACAATAGAATTGCGTGAATTAAAAGAGCAGTTAAAAGACTTATTAGAGAAGGGTTTTATAAGACCTAGTGTGTCCCCTTGTGGTGCACCTGTGTTATTTGTACGCAAAAAGGATGGCCCCTTGAGAATGTGTATTGACTATCGACAATTGAATAGGGTGACAATTAAGAATAAATACCCTCTCCTCGGGATTGATGATTTATTTGATCAGTCACAGGGTGCCAAATGCTTTTCAAAAATTGATTTGACATCAGGTTATCATCAATTGAGGGTAAAGGGGAAAGATATACCTAAGATTGCTTTAAGAACACGCTATGATCACTTTGAATTTCTTGTTATGTCATTTGGGTACGAATGCACCAACAGTTTTTATGGATCTGATGAACAGGGTATTTAAGCCTTTCTTGGATGTGTTTGTGATAGTATTTATAGATGACATTTTGGTATATTCAAGATCAGAAGAGGACCACACAGATCACTTGCAATAGGTGTTACAGATTCTTCGCGATCGACTATTGTATGACAAGTTTTCTAAATGTGAATTTTGGCAAAAATTAGTGTAATTCTTGGGTCATATTGTGTCTGAAGAGGGAATAAGGGTTGATTCACAAAAGATAGAGGTTGTGAAAGATTGGCCAAGGCCAATGACACCTACGGAAATTCAGAGCTTCCAAGGTATGGAAGGTTATTAAAGGAGGTTTGTTGAAGGTTTTTCTAATATTTCTGCACCTTTAACAAAGTTGACACATAAGGAAAACAAGTTCCAATGGAATGATGAATGTGAAAGGAGCTTCCAGGAGCTGAAAAATAAGCTAAATTGTGCACCTATGCTAGTACTTCCAAAAGACACCGAGGGGTATGCAGTGTATTGTGATGCTTCAGGAGTTGTTTTAGGGTGTGTACTGACACAACATCATAGGGTAATTGCTTACACCTCTACACAACTATGGCCACATGAGAGAAACTATCCAACTCACGATCTTGAGCTAGGAGCAGTTGTATTTGTTTTGAAAATGTGGCTCCACTATTTGTGTGGGGTTCATGTTGACATATATACTAATCATAAGAGCCTGCAATACATCTTTAAGCAGAAAGACCTAAACTTAAGACAGCGGAGATAGCTAGAGCTAATAAAGGATTATGACATTGACATACTATACCATCCGGGGAAAGTAAATGTGGTAGCCGATACTCTGAGTCGTAAGGCAATCATTAATACTGGTGATCAAGCTATGGTAAGTCAAGGAGTGGCTAAGGATCTACATCAGCTAGCCAATTTGGGAGTTTGCCTTCTTAAAACTCCAGAGGAAGGGGTTATTGTACATAATGCAGCAGCGTCTTCATTAGTAATGGAGGTGAAAGAAAAACAGTTCAAGAATCCTATTATGCCACAGCTTAAGGAAAAGGTGAATCAGGGTACGATAGAGGTCTTTGACCTTGTACAAAATGGAGTACCTTACTACAAAAATAGATTATATATGCCTAATATTAATGGATTAAGAAAGAGGATAATGGAAGAAGCCCATCATTCCCACTATTTCATCCATCCAGGATCAACTAAGATATACCATGACCTGAAGGGAATGTTTTGGTGGGGAGGCATGAAAAAGGACCTTGAAGAATTTGTGGCTAAATGTCCAAATTGCCAACAGGTGAAAGTAGAACACCAAAAGACGACCCTCAACAGTGGTCAAGCTATCAACACCTCAACAAGGTTAATAGACTTCTCACCCTCCATCATAGTGGTCAAGGTATCAACTCCTCAACAAGGTTAGTGTATGCACCCTCCATCATAGTGGCCAACGTATGAACCCCTCAAAAAGGTTAATAGACTTCATACCATCAATCATTGTGGTCAAGGTATCAACCCCTCAACAAGGTTACTAGACTTCGCACCCTCCATCATAAGGGTCAAGGTATCAACCCCTCAACAGGATTAATGGACATCACACCCTCCATCAAAGCGATCATGGTATCAACCCCTCAACAAGGTTATGGTAAACATACAACACTATTGAGGATTATCATAAAATTAACACATATACAAAATATGTTCATCATCACAAAGTCATTTAACTTATATGTCATGCATTAGGCCTTCATTAACTCAAGAATCATAATCTGGACATTTTTATCAAACAATCGGCGGGTGTGTAGTGCTAGTGTAAAACCATGCAAGTCAAGAGTGAAATCATGCTAAAAAATTCAGTGTGAAACCATCAATAGATACTGGGTAACACCCCCAAATAATATACATCCAAACCTTTCACGTAATCTCGCAATAGATCTTAGATTCATAGCTTAAAACATGCTTAAATAGTCATACTTTTATGAAACCCCAATATAGTATGTAGTGAAATTCATATTAAGTAAGACCCATAAATAAATCAACTTTTAATCACTCAATTTTAGGTAAAAGGAAGTGTGGGCATCATGGGTGAAAGGAACCCATGAAAGCAACCCATATACCTTAGCTTTGGAGAATGACTTGATGAACATTGGAGATGGAGACTTGAAGCTTGAGTGAAATCCTTAGATTCAGATTGAGTTTTTGGACTTGAATTTTGAGATCAATGTTAGTCTAAGTGTTTGAGTGTATATTAGGAAATATCTTGTATGACATGAAGTTGAAGTAAGGCTAAGTATAGGTATTTTCACATATGGGAAGGCTTGGGCCCAAGACCCAAAAGCCTTGTACCAGAACACAAAATTTGAGCAAAATTAACACAGGAGCGCGAATGCCTAGTGTTTTTCACAATCTTGGAAAATTGAAATTGTGAATCTTTAGCTCTAAAATTGGAGTTAGACCCATTTCCCACTCAATTGGACCCCTTAATCGAGAATATGAAGTTGGATTTTCAAAATGATGCACGAATTTTGAGATATATGAAAATTACGATTCAAAACATTTTCATGGCACATTTTTTGCACTTTTTGGTGTCGTTTCAATATCTCTCCCTTGGGAACATTCATCCCCATATGTTAAAGAAACACACATAAGAAGAGTAATCATGAACAAATCAGACCCAGAAAAAATGCAAGAATACATTTAAAACACCTTTTTCAAAATCTCAACGGAAGTTTCAAAAATCATTATGAACTTGTCAACATAAACATGGATGCATGCAAATGACATAGAGGCTTAAACATAAGAATTTAAATCACAAAAAGGGGATTTGACATGTTATTATAAGCTTCAATAGAGTGAAAGAGGTATGCATATTTCTTTTCCATGCATACTTTGTTTCCCCGTGAGACACTTTTGACTCGACGATTCTTCCAAAGGGCCTTGACGAATACTACGCCCTTATCAATCAACTTCTTCAACCCTTCCATATAACACCTCCACTGCGACCCTTTCCTAAGTCAACATATCCTTCACAACACCCGCAACGTCAATGATTTCTATATTATTAGAGTCCAACACATCTGCTCAACGAAGAAGCATGAAGAACCGGACAAACCATAACCATACCCCTAGTTAATTCCAATCTTTATACAACCTTACCAATCCTCCTCTACACTCTATAAGGATTCACAACCCTAAACTCATTGTCAACCTTAATTAGACATAGTGCACTTGGTACCATGAACTACCATCTTCTCTTGGGAGACAACATCCACTCTACCATCTTTCACCTGAAACTTCCAACTCTAATAAGGTGAAATCAAGGCCTTGGTTAATCTATACCTCTTCAACGAAAGAAGATTTAGAATCATCAACAAAACTACACTACCATTCTCAATTTCCTTTAGCTTAACTCCCAATCTAGCCAACCAATGGACCTCTTTAGCCACCATCATCAACATATGCTAGGCTACTTAGAGCACCGACCACAACATTAGCCTTATCTGGGAAAACAATGCACACTCATATCATAATTCTTAAGGAGTTCTAACCACCTTCTTGTTACCGTCAACTCATACCTATCATATCTACCAAACAACCTTTCATCCCCAATACTTGCAACACTACCCCCAAATGGTCCACAAACTCTAAATAAATCAATGCTTCACCACTAGAGATCACCTCAAACATATCAAGGTAGGGTTTTAAGACCCTATTCATGAAACCCATAAACATAGCCGGTGCACAAGTCAACCAAACAACTCCACCAATACTGAATGCTCCCTCCTAGTCCAAAAGGACACTAGGGATACCACCTACTTTCATCCTCACTTGGGTACAAACCTGAACCACAAATTAATATTATAGAGGTTACTAGGCCATTGTAGTTGACCAAATAAATCGGCCATCCTTAACCATCATATTACAACCTTACGGGTCCTACACCCATTGAAAGCATGATATGCATGTAGCGAAACAACCTCAAGACCTCCAATCCAACAAAATAAGTTCAACCAGAACCACATGACAAGATCCTATGTAATAAGAACATGAAGCAATCCTAATAAGCCTTTGTAGCACCATTCTACTCACATTACAAAATCTTACTAGCAACAAAAGGAATAATGAAAGGAATAGTGACACACCAGGCCCATCAATGCATGTTCAACAAAGTCAAATGAATCTTTAATATACCAGTAACAACATCGAGTGTCATTCTCTCCTTAACCCTCTTGATTAACATACCAAGAATTATAATCTGGACATTTTATCAAATACTTGGTGAGTTTGTAGTGCTAGTGTAAAACCATGCAATTCATGAGTGGAATCATGCTAAAATTCAAAGTAAAACCATCAAGAGATACTTGGTAAGACCCTCAAGCAATACACATCAAAACCCTTTATCAAATCTCAAAATAGATCTTAGATTCATAGCTCAAAACATGCTAAAACAATCACTATTTCATGAAACCCGAACATAGTATGCAATGAAATTCATAATAAGTAAGACCCTTGAGTAAATCAATTATAAATTATGCAATTTTAAGTAAAAAGAAGCTTGGGCATAATGGGTGAAAAGAACCCATGAAAGAAACCCACATACCTTAGCTTTAGAGAATCCCCGATGAAGATTGGAGATGGAGACTTGAAGCTTGAGTAAAATCCTTAGATCCAGATTGAGTTTTGCGACTTGAATATTGATAGAAATGTTAGTCTAAGTGTTTGAGTGAGTAATGGGGAATGTCTTGGATGGTATGAGGGTGAAATATGGCTAAGTATAGGCATTTTCACTTATGAGAAGGCTTGAGCCCATGACCCAAAACCCTTTGATTGGAACACAAAATCTAAGAAAAATTAACACAGGGGTGCGCCCTTTGTGCATCGTGCCAGGGGTGCGAATGCCCACTATTTTTCGCAAACATGGAAAATTGAAATCAAGAATCGTTCGCTCTAAAATCAAGTTTAGACCCATTCCACACTTAATTTGACCCTCTGATCAAGAATATAAAGTCAGATTTTTGAAATGACACACGACTTTCGAGATATATGGAAAATATGATTCTGAGAATTTTCGAGGCACATTTTTGGGCACTTTTTCGGATCGTTTCACCCGGTATCACACGAAGGGTTATTCTAGACCGAACTCGATGTTTCAATCCTTACTACTCTATCATAAGTCTCATCCGCGGAGTGCTTCCTAAGGGCATTGACTAAGCAAACTATTAGTTGATTCCTGCAGCTATATTTTAAAGGCATGATATAACTATACCGGACATGCTCCTAGACCAATTTGATCATTCCAGAGCTAATGAAATCGTTAGAATTTCGCTCTGAGGTTGCTTACTAAGACTTTACTAGAAAATCATTTATAATAATAACTTCCTTGTTAACTCAAAAACTCACATAAATCCCCAATAACCAAAGTAATAACTATCCCAACAAAACCAATAAATCACCAACGACCCGAGGGCAAATTACACACCAAATCAGCAAAATATTTGCAAAACCATAGAAATGACTTGGAGGGTCATTACAACATCCCCTACTAATAAGACTATCATCCACAAAAATATGATCACAGGCATTCCTAGAGATTTTAATCTGAACTAAAACACTCTAAAATTTAGAAAATAGTTAGGGCACCATCTCAATATAACAAGTTACCGATACGACAATAATAGTAGTATCATTGTGGTAATAGGTACTCAAGAATAGAATACATAATTAACATACTACTTATTGATATTTTCAATAGCCATCTGAACCTCATCTATACAATACATACTAAAAATACCACCTACTAGTAGACTTCCCGATACCTTCCTCCTTACGTACACACACATATATCACATCGCAGATATGGTCCTCAGTGGCTATCTTCATTCAGTCATATGAAGAATACCAAGAGTAATGGAGGTGTAAAACTTCTAATCAACACCCACCTATTACATATCTCCTTAACGACAAAAACCCCACAATTTTAAAATTTAAAAGATCAATCACAATCCTGTAGTATTGAATAATTCAACCCCTAGTAAGTAGAGTCGTCAATGGGTTACCACAACAAATATAATTGATACATATAAGTCATCATATTGATACTAAAATATGGCATTAGTTAGCCTAACAAGAATAATTAGTCGCTTATAATGGACTCCACAGGCCCGAGTACAATCTTGGATATATCCTCAACCCAAAACCTTAATATATGGAAACTTAACCTCCCCTATAAAACAATCACACCCCTCTCTCTTGCAATAACCTAGAAACCATCAGGAACATATCTAAGAGCTCACAAACTATTTGAATTGTTTCCTCAATAAGGGCTCAGCTGTCACATGACAAGCATGGACAAAATACTACAGATCCAATTGGTCCAATCTATGAACCTACACATACGAAAGAATACAAACTAATGTCCTAGCAATGAGACTTCACTATACTACTAGAGATTTATCAAGTATTGCCAAGGAGGAAATTTGGCTTAATCATCTATCCCACATGATAAGGAGCAAATCAATTCATATCCAGGATAGTATTAAACTAAGCCTATCAGTCGATATTAACCTGTCAGGCTATACCAATTCTGTAGAGTCGCATACCTGATCCCCTACTAATAAACAAGGGTCCCCCTCTAATAAAAAAGAAACCCTCTCACTAATAAATAAGAATCCCCCACTATGTTGATGCGTAGCGCAGGATAAAAGAGGCTTGAAACCCATACTCAAATAAGCTGTGGAATAACTAATACAATTGATATTGTAGAACCATAAGCCAAATATATTCCCACTTATAAGTATAGCCAAGAACTTAGACAACAATATACTAGCCAGCTAACAATTGTAACGAGTACCCAGGATAGAATGGTACATGGCTCAACTTATAAATCTAATGAATATCCACACCAACAATAGATAACCCAACTAAAACCCCAGGTATATCATTAATCTTACAATAAGAATCACAATTCAGTTACCAGAGAATATGGAGAAAATTATATCAATAGATATGCAATAGCAGAATCATGATCACTGAGTCACAATGTGTAGACAGGAGTATAACTGGCAGCCATCATCTCAAATACTATATGACACCTGAATCATAATACCCACTAAAGTAATCATGTATCAAAATGAACATATGTATAAATCACTAGGTATAGGCTAATCTTTAGCCTTTAACAAGGCATAATCATAAAATAAGTGAAAAGTAACTAGTATAGCATATTCATCAGTATCACGAAGCTCAAGAAGTCAAATCAGCAATTAAATAATCAAGTACATGCATACAGTTAGCATCAATGCTTCGCTTACCTCACTTTCAACCTATCTTGCCTTTATAATCTTTATAAGAAGTATTCACAGTCCATATAACATTTAAGCATCAGCTAACATATCAATATAGGTATTATAGAGTCCTACCCTCACCAATATATTTCATAATATAGTACACAGTCACAACTAAATAAATAACTAACATTGAAGGCTATCTCCTATGCTCGCACAAGCTCTAAGACTATAGTTTATTGATCCAAGATGTAATAAACTACTATATGTCCTCTCCTTCTGCCCCTAATAACTTATGAAGAATCAACCTAAGTAAATACCTAGGCACTTGCTGGTCCTGAAAAGGTACAATAAAAGTCCCTTTAGCTATGCAATCGAAGCCTCTAAAGTGGTATGCGCTATTAGGTCTTGAACTGAAGGAGCTGGGGTTGATGTTGCACCCTACTATAGAGCTCTAAGTGCCACTATAAATTTCTTAATAATCGCCTACACCTTAGGTGTGACCACAAAGGCGACTAGGAGAACTAGTGCCTCCTGCTATAGTGAAGTTAGGACATCTTATCTCAGCCCAACTGGCTCTAAAGACTACTCCCTATTTGGGACTGTTGATGCATCCCTAACCCAACGTGGAGTTCGATGTCTACACATCACATTTGTAAGATAATGAACAATATCAAATTCTCGTACATCAATGAACAATTGACAACATCACACAAAAGAAATAAATAACACCAGAAGTTACCTAAATATCCCATATCCTCCGAAAGATAAGCCAAAGCCATCTCGTTACCCATTTGTAGGGCTCTATAAGATAGAAGCTCTATGTAGATAAGACCAGTGAACTTAAACCTCTAATACCACCTTTTGACATCCTAACTTTTAGGTCATGATGGCGCTTGTTAGGTCCCACTTACAGGCAAGCCAACCTAACCCAAGGTACTTATCCTTAATTACTAAACATGGCAATACAAGCAAAGTACCAATAACACAACCACAACCTAAGAAGAATCTGGAAGTCATTTGTGCAGAGCTACTACGGACTCGAGCATGCACTCATATATATATATACAAAATATTAATAAAGAGTTTTGAAGTTCTTGAACTGAGTTTGGGGTTTTTTTCCAAGCAAGAGTTCAATCCTAGTATCACTCTTTTCATTGGGATGCTTGTGGGCCTGGTAATGAAAGAGAAACTAGCGCCCTAATCTTTTCATGCATCAAATTACAATTATCCCTACTTTCGCAGATAAAAGTTCTTTTTAGTAGTGGATGTTGTAATGACCCCAGGGTTATTTTAATAATACTACATCGTTTCATCTTTACGGCATTCCAATAGCTATCTTAGGTCATCTATGACCCATTGGCACTAGTAGCTCAGTCGTATAGTCATTTGTTCTGGAGTTGTGCTATTTTTTGTGTTTTGGAAGGACTTATACCTTGAAAAATGAACTTTTGTGCACAACATGGGGAAATGACCTTAGAATTTAGTTCTGATAGTTCCATAAGAATTGGAATGACAAAATTAGACTAGAAGCATATTAGACTCAAGAATCGACGTCGTCGTTGTGATTTTGTATTGAGTTCAAAATTGGACAACTGTTGACTTTGGTCACCATTCTTGAAAAATATGCATAAATGAAAATTTTGATAGGACGATTGGTCTCAGAATATTGAGTTTGGTGGGAGTGAAACCCTCATTAAGTCGTAACAAGCTCATATAAAAATATTGACTATGGCCATTAAGTTTTGTATGTTGAAGTTTATCGGGTAGCATTCTTTGTTTGTGTGCACGAGGTTCACAATAAGTTCTGAGAACCCCATCAGAGACTTTAAAATAGAAATGATTTTCTAGTGCACCATATCTGGTGCACCCCCACCTCTATATAAAGGCATTCTTATTTTAGGTTACATTGAACAATTTGTACTGCAATTTCTTGAGAATTTGGAGCTGAAATTGTGCGATTAAAGGGTCCACTTTGCCTGGATTTTCGAGATGAATGTCATCGTTGTGTCAAAATTAATCATACGCACTCTATATGAGGTAAATCTTTGATTTATGTTGCTATCGAATGGATTTTTGGATAGAACTTTTAGAAACGTTGTAGTTAAATTTGAGGGGCATTTCAGGTCTGAATCAAGTGATTCTTGGGTCTAAATTAAGGATTTTTCTTGAGCAACTCATTGGCGAGTTGTAAATGTGATTTGAGGCTTCATTTAATGTAAAATCTTATTCGTAGATATTGTATGGTGAATTTTCTAATGGATGTTTTGCAAATTTTTTAGGTGTGAGAACTTGGGCATTCGAAAACCATTTTTAGCAATCTTTGAGTTTACTTTGCATGGTAATTCATAAGGATCATCGTGGGGTTGTTGTTTTTGAATACTGAAGCTTCATTTCTTGTAATTCTGCAATTGTTTTTGTAGTCCTTTTTCGTAATTTAGCCTAAATATTGAGTTTTTGTTGCAAGTCTAGTTTCCTGTTGTTCTCGACCCAAATTTAGTTTCTAACTTGTTAGTTGAGTTAGAAGTCCTATATATTTTTGACCAGTTCTGGGATTAATTCTACAAATCCATGCTCTGGTCCCACATTTCACTTCTAAGGTCACGAAATTGGTCCATGTCCTTTTCATTTGAATTTTGTGTCAACATTATTATAATGTCGTTGTGAATATGTTTTGATAGTGTGGCAACATATGAAGGTTGTTTGGAAGGAAAAGCTTTGGTGGAGTTATTTAGAGCGCACACGATCGACCTACAAGTATGCTACGTTTTTTGCTTTTCTAGATTGAACTAAATTGTCTCAAATCATGTTTAATTAGTTGGAATTTTAGCAGGATAGCTTATGTATATGCCCTAGGTGTTAAAATTTACAATTTACACCTTTGTCAATATTTTTGAGTAGTTGTGAGCATGTGTACCGTCTTGTTAGTTGTATTGCTTCCCTTTCTTGTTAGTATTGTGAAAGCATATTGGAATTCATGGAATATTGGGGAGTAGTAGATTATTGTATACCTCAGGATTAGCAACATATTTTAGTCTTTTTTTTAGGATTTATAGGGTGAGTGCGAGCATATGGTTCTTGTTATTCCTTAGTAGTACGCTTATCAATGTTGGTTCCCATTTTTGGTAATGTAAATCTTGTTGACCTTTCTATAGGTGATAGAAATTTAGCTTAGATACCCCAATGTCACTCCAATGGACTTAGATCCTTGTAGAATGGCATACCATATTAGATCCGGTAGCTGGATCATAGCTAGGCAATAACTATGGTCTATGAACCTCATCATCCATAATTCCCATAAATTGTTGGTTAGACTATTATTTTGAGTTGGTTTTCAATTTTGATTGATGACTAAATTGTTATATTTTCCTTATTTGTTGGGTTAAGAAGTATTACTTGATGGTTGGGATGGTTCTTTTTGTTGCATAAAATAATATGACTAGATGGTTATGTTGACCCTATTTGTTGCGTCAGGTAGTATGACTTGATGGTTATTTTGGCCCTATTCATTTGGGTAAGCAGTATTGTTCAATGGTTATACTGACTTAATTCGTTGGGTAAGATGGTATGTCTAGATAGTTATGCTAGTGCCTTCATTAGATAAAGTAGGATGACTCGATACTTATGTTGACTTTTTAGTTAGGTAAGGCAGTGAGACTCGATGGATATGTTTGTAAGGTTAGGCCTTGTATCTCTTCGGCCATAATTTTGATTGATAATTGGAAGGTTGCTTTAGACCTACTCATTTCAAAAGATGATCTTCAGTAATTGTGGTCACATAGTTAGAAAGAAAGAAATTTTTACACCTCTACTAGTTCAGAAATTTTGACACCTGTACTAGTTCCAATTGAGCATTTAGGTAGTAGTATCCCGTCCTCGGTCTCCTATATAAATCAAGCGAGCATCCGTATATAGGTACCATCCATGGCCTCCAATAGTAATCAGGTGAGCATCTGTGTAGTACTATTCCCGATCTCGGCCTTCATATAAATCAGGAGAGCATCTAAGTAGCAGTAGTCCTGGCCTCGGCCTCTACACAAATCAGGTGAGTATCAAGGCAGAAGTAATCTTAGCTTCACCCTTCCAGATATTTTAGGAGTGTATCTGGGTACTAGAAGTACCAACCTCATTCTCTTATATAAATTCGGTGATCCTCCTAGTAGTAAACAGTCCCAACCTTGTCCTCCCTCATTATCAGGAAAGCATCTAGTTAGCTCTAGTGTGAGCCTCAGTACCTAGTTCGCTCAGCATCTCTAGCCCTTAGGTATTCATTGTTCACAATTGGGTTTGGCTTCTTGGTACTTAGTCTAAAAGGTTCTCAATTCCCTCAGGGTTTATTTTAGTTCCTTGGATTACAACATGATAGATTCTTCACTTCCTTAGTTTCATAGTTATAGCTCTTCTATCTCACGAGTAGGCTCACGCAGGCCCGGTTGGGTATGGCTAGCATAGTTCTTCACTTAAACTTCTCTTGCTTGTCTGGTTGTTAGTTCCCTTTATCTTTTAAAGTTCATTTGACTCTAATGTAGGTTTATTCCTCTTTTTCATATTCTTTTAACTTTTCTTGCTCAGTCGACCTACGGTGCCTAGTGAATATCTATTGTCTTGGTACTCATACTACACTCTACATCTACTTTTGTTATATAGGTCCAAGCAACAATCACTAGCATTAATTGATCAAGCTTGTAGCAACCCACATTGAAGGATCAGGGTGAGCATTCGGCATTTTAGGATCATCCTGTCTCCTTCAACTTGGTGGCCCATCATTTTGTATATTTCAAGACCATCTAGATCTTGTATATATTTTTCGTTCAATTTTAGGACTTGTAATATTTATTTTGTATGTACCAGCTCTATACTAGTGACTTCTAGTTTCTGGGAGGGATTTTTGTATACATTTAATTCAATTTTGTCTTTATTTTCTTGTTTTACCTTATGTATGGTAGATGCTACTAGTTTTTCCCTTGTACAAGTTACTTGCGATTTCAAGTTACGAATTAGCTTACCTATTGGCAGGTTATGGTAGACGTCATCATAACCAGAGGAATCGAGTCGTGACATATGGTTTATCATTCCTAGAATAGTGGTTTTTTCCATCATGAATACCTGGAAAGTATTATTATAGGACATAATTTTTCAACTAGCTTTTCAACAAATGGCTCATTGAAAAAATGTATGGTAGGAAACACATTTTCACAAAAATATTAAAAATTCAGCTTTCAAATGTTTTTTATGAAAACATCATTGCTTTTAGTAACCCACTGATTTGATCAAAGTATATGTGGGAATAACCACAAAATATTTTCCACTCGAAAAAAGTGATTTTTTAGTAGTTTATTAATTAAACATATTATCATATTTTAGGCCTTTGCATAAATCTTGAGAGAACTCATACTTGAAGCATGAATCAAACAATTACTTGAGAGTTATCAAACCATTCTTGCTAACATATTTTCAAAATGAACCTTTTATAGAAGTTAAATACTGAAGAGTATAGTACATAAGAAACTATTCGAAAACTTCATAAAGTGACTTAAATTTAAATAAAATTATAATGAATTGCTACAATTAAACTTTCAAAGAAATGTTTGAAATACAATCTTGGAGTTGGAGGAAATAAGTCATAGCATCCTTTTCTACATTGTCTTTTCGGTTGTCTCTACATTTTCCCTTACAACCAAAATTCATTTTGTTACCCGATTCTTTTCTTTTTGCAAGCTATTCATATTGTAATATTTTTTTGAATCATTTTACCTTGAAAGATTCCAATTATATTCATCTTCAATAGGTGAAAGCCTAGTAGTACACTCTTAAAATGTAGGAAAATTTAATGAGATATAATCAAAACTAATTTAACTATTTAATCTTTTAATTTGTTAAATATTTATAGATCAAAAACAAAGAAGGAGCAAAGTATTGTTCAACGATTCTTAATGTTACTGTGAAAAAATATAATAGACATAAAATATATATGAATTACCTTATAAAGATCACTGATTTAATGAAATTTTATTCTTCTCGGTATATCTTGAGTGGTATTGTACTTTCCATCATTTTTGTCTTTTGGCAAAAGTCTTGAGTCACAATTTGTGCCTCCCTGGCAAACTTCATCATTGACATTTCTTTCTTATAAGTGTTCGTCACCAACAATATTAATATTTTCATCAACTATCGGTCAGCAAAGAAAACCAGTTGGGGAATGGTGACATACGGAGGTGTGGGCTGGATTATGTGGTATATAAAAGTTGTGAGTGTCGTTGCCTATGTTCACTTTGGGCACGGTATGATTTTCAAATTCTGGATCCAGATAGATTGGTTAAGTGAGGGACTGTTTTGATACCTCGAGCCTACATGACGCTCCCCGTTGCTATTTGAGCTCCGGTAGTCACGTCCGAGCGTCTGAGACCTGGTAGTCACACCCCATCGTCTAAGTCTGATGACCACGACTGAGATATCGAGTGGCGGATACCAATTCTGAAGTAGGAGCACCAGTTGACTATTCCTTGGTTCAAGGCGTTTTAGTTGATTATTCCTGGGTTTGAGGCCCAGTTGATTATTCTTGGTTCGAAGCCTAGTTGATTAATTTTTGGTTCGAGGCTAATTTTATTATCCCTGGGTTCGAGGCCCAGTTATTCCTAGGTTCGAGACCCAGTTTATTATTCCTGGGTTTGAGGCCCAGTTGATTATTCTTTGGTCCGAGGCCCTATTAATTGTGTTAGGGGGATTCTTTCCCCCGCGGGGGATACGTCCCACTGTTACATATATATATATATATATTGTCACACCTTATGGCCCTAGCTGACTGCCCTGATATGAGGCTAGGTCAGAAGGGGGTTCGAGGCCTCGTGTGATTATTAGGGGTTTGAGGCCCAATGTGATACTGGTTACTGGATGGGTCGAGGACCCGATTAATTACCTGTGGATCCACAATCCTATAGGCACTATAATTGTGCATAGGTGCACCCTCTAGGATTCTAGGGGCTTAGAGGGCATCCAGGCTTATATACTAGGGCTTTACACCTACATACAGATGACCCTGGATCATGTGATATTGAGAGTTGTGGTTTCTGAGTTCTATGGTGATTCTATCAGTTAGATTGTGCATAGGTGTACCTTTTGGGATTTTAGGGTCCCAGTCTACGTACATGCATAGATATTAGGGCCTTGCACCCACGTACATCACTAAGTCTCAATCTTGTGATAGTTGTGGTTGGGTCTACTCATGTTTTGTCAGTTAGTATCATTGCAAATTACTTGGGTTAGTTCTGTTGGGGTTCAGTAATTCTCCAAACATCCTTACCCGTGCTCCGAATTTTTTGATTTACTATATTTATTGCAGTTCTCTATATTTGAGTCTTCTATATTTTCAATACTTCACTCGGTCGGCTGATGATTCCTACTGGGTACCTGTTACCTGTACTCACCCCTATATTTTTGCATCTTCCCATAGTGCAGGTCAAGGTATTAGCCACAATAACTGAGTTAGGGGTTTGCAAGTGATTCAGGACACAATGGTGAGCATCAGAAGCTCTGGATATTCTGCAGTCCCTTCTTTCCTTGACGGTCGTCTTTTGTTTTCAGACACTGGCCATGTATATATAGTGGGGTTTGTATGTATATTGTTATTCTAGTTATATGCATAATTTATTTTGAGTCTATAGTAGCTCTGTGCAATTGACTTCTAACATCTGGGTAGGTTCAGTTATTTATATTGTTATGGTTGCAATGGTTTGCCTAGAAAGTTAGGACAGGTAATATCAAAACTTAAGGTTGACTGGTCTTATTTGCACAAAGCTACCATCTAGTAGTGTCTTGTGGGTGGGTGCAGAAACGTCCGTGACTTATCTCCATGGACCTCGGGATGTTTAGGAAACTTCTTGTGTTATTAATTTTAGTTATGTGATATTACCAATAGTCCATTAACTTCCTGGAATCTGATTTGATTCGCCCTTTTGTACGTATGCTACATAGAAGGCACGCTTAGGGCATGGGTTCAAAACCCTTATTTACTCAATGTATTTGTGATTGAATAGAACGTGGTATATTTAGCTTTGGGTGGAGATAACCCTACATTAGTCTGTGAAGCATATACTTCTGTATACAGTTGTTAGTCCTTGTGCATTTATTATCCTTATTTGAGGCTGGGGTTCACTAATGTTAAATGGTGACATACGGATGTTTGGGCTGGATTATGTGGTATATATAGTTTGTTAGTGTCATTGCCTACATTCTCTCTGGGCATGATATGATTTTGGAGTTCTGGATTTGGATGGATAACTTAAGTGAGGGACGTTTTCAATACCTCAAGCCTAGATGACACTCCCTGTTGTTATTCGAGCTTCGATGGTCACGTCCAAGTGCCTGAGACCCGAGAGTCACACCCCATGGACCTAGTCTAATGACCACGATTGATATGCAGAGTGGCAGATCCCGATTCTGTGGTCCGAGCACTAGTTGATTATTCTTGGGTTTGAGGACCAATTGATTATTCCTGGGTTCGAGGCCTTGTTGATTATTCTTGGTCCGAGGCCCTGTTGATTTTTCTTTGGTTTGAGGCCTAGTTGATTATTCCTGGTTCGAGGCCTAGTTGATTATTCTTCGGTTTAAGGCCCGACTAATTTTGTTGGGGGGATTCCTTCTCCCTCAGGCGATACGTCCCATCGTTATATATATATTATTAAACCATCTACCCTGGCTGACTATCCCAACTGGAGGCCAGGTCAGGAAGGGGGTTCGAGGCCTCGTGTGACTATTAGGGGTTCGAGGCCCCGTGTGATACTGGTTCTTGGATGGGTCAAGAACATGGTTGATTACTTGCGGATCCACACACCTATACACCTAGATTGTGTGTGGATGTACCCTCTGGGCTTATGGGGGCTCAAGGGGCGTCCAAGCTTACATACTAGGGCCTTACACCAACATACAGATGACCCTGGATCATGTGATATTGGGAGCTGGGTTTTGTGGTGGTTTTGTGGGTTCCGTCATGATTCTATCAGTTAAATTGTGTATGGGTGTACCTTCTGGGCTTATGAGGGCCCAGTCGACATACAGGAATAGATATTAGGGCTTTGCATCTACGTAGAACACCATGTCTTAGCAAGGTGACTATTGTAGTTTGGGCCTACTTGTGTTTCGTTAGTTAGTATCATTGAACACTACTTTGGTTGGTTCAGTTAGGGTTAGGTAATTCTCTAGACATGCTTACCCATGATCAGAGTTTTGATTTACTACATTTACTATAGTAGTCTATATTTGAGTCTTCTATATTTTTAGTACTTCACTAGGTCAGCCGATGATGCCTACTGCTGCCTATTACCAGTACTTACCCCATATTTTTGCATCTTCCCATGGTGCAGGTTTAATTATTAGCCAAAATTGCTGATTTAGGGGTTTACAAGCGATTCAGGACACATTGGTGAGCATCAACAACTCTGGATATTTTTCATTACCTTATTTTCTTGATGACCATCTTTTGTATTCAGACACTGACCGTGTATATATAGTATGTTTTATATGCGTAGATTCTTTTTCTGGTTATATGTATATTTTATTTCGAGTCTATAGTAGTTTTGTACAATTGACTTCAAGGTTCTGGCTAGGTTCAATTATTTATATTGTTGTGGTTGCTATGGTTTGCTTAGAAAGTTAGGACAGGTACCCTGTGGCTCGAGTAATAGCCTTGCCTGTTGGTGGGATCTAACAAGAACCATCAGGACCTGGATCGGGTCATGACTACTTCTCTTCCTCAATTGCTCCTCTTCCATTTGTTCAGCATAGGTCATCAAACGGGACAAGTCCATGTCACCAGTCAACATAGCAGACCCGCATTCTTCACTCACAAATTCGGACATAACTATCATGAACTTGTTCATCCTAGACCTTGGGTCGGCAACCAAGTAAAGAGCAAACATTGAAAGTTGGTTGAACTAGCATATTCCCTCACACTCATTGACCATTATCTCAAATTCATAAATTCTACTGATTTAGCTTCCCTAAGCTCAAGAAGGAAGAAACGATTTAGGAAGGCCACTTTGAACTCTTCCCAAAGCACCACATAGTTCACTCCCTTCTCCTCTTTCCATTAGTTGTACCATATTTGTGCTACCCCTTTGAGTTGGTAGGCCGCCAACTCCGCTTTTTCTTTCGGACTCACACCCATGATATCCAATATCTTGTAGACCTCATCTATGAACTCTTAAGGGTCCTCATCTACCTTGGGCCAAAAGAATTCTGGGGGATTCATTCTGATGAATTCTCTCACCCGAGAAGCCAGTGTAGTAGCATGAGGGGCTTGGGCTCGTTGATTGGCTTGATTAGCCACTACTTGTGCAAGCAAAGTGAGAGCATCCCGGAGCTCTCTATTCGTCGGTTGCTCCTTGGGTGTGAGGGCTTGTCTTCCCCTTATGTTAGGCATGATGTTGCATATAAAAGAACAATCATTAGGGGTGGGGGGGAAATTACTTCAACTCTTAGCATGATTTAGAACATAAAGAAGGGAAACAATTCCTGAAATATCGCATAGCCTCTACTTATAGTTATGGTGCACAACACAACCATGAATAATACTCTAATCAACACGGTATGTTGGATTCAGAGGATCTAACAACCTAGTGCTATGATACTAAGTTTGTCACGACCCAAGCCTTGGGCGTAGACATGACAGGGCACATGGGGAACTTGAAGGAACCCTAAGCAAGCCTCTTAACATATCATTACACATCCTTGGTCGTGGAAGCAATAAAATATCAATAAAACATTATAAGCAAGGGTAAAGGGACTAAGGGGAAATTTCCATACTATAAACAACAAGAGTCAATGAGTCAAGTCTCATGGTATAGATATATAACGTGTCCAACAACACCTCTACTACATAAAAATGAGTGGGGGCTAAGACAAGAAACCGGGTTCACCCTCATAGTTAATACATAATGAAAAGAAAGGTAGTCTTGATACATAGAGCATTGGTAGGTTGCTCCTCGGTAGTTTGGGCCCATCCTCCTCTATTGTTTGGCGTGATCTAGTGTAGCAAAGAACAATCATAAGGGGGGAAAACTTACCACAATGCTATAGCATGACTTAGAATCATGAAGAAGGAAAACATTTCCTAAAACGTGACATAGCCTCTTATTCATAGTCATGGCGCGCTTCACAACCATAAATAAGACTCTAATCAACGTTGTGTGTTGAACTCCGAGGATCTATCAACCTAGTACTCTGATACCAAGTTTGTCATGACCCAAACCTAGGGCTTAGACGTGACACAACGTAAGTGGAATCTGAAAGGACCCCAAGCAAGCCTTATAAAGCCTTATTGGTCGCGAAAGCAATAAATCAAGCATCAAAGGTAAATGAATGGGGGAAAACGGGGATAGGGAAAAGGTTGCACAATAACATGGTCAAAAGACAAGAGTTAAACTCACTTCATAGGTACTTAACATGTCTAACAAACACCTCTAATACATAGATAAGACCAAGGGACAAGACAAACTAACAGGCTCAGCTTCATAATCAAATAGAATATAAAAAAAGAGTCTCAATACATATTAAGAGAGCACAGATTAGGTCTACAAGGTGGAGGACTCACCAACTAGCTTGAATGGCTCTGAACTAGCCATGTAGAGGAGGATGATCAACTTGTGAATCGGTTCCTACATGGTGACATCATGTAGGCATAGCATATGCATTAGTATGTTTGAATTTACCAAGTATGTAGGATGCAATGCAACAATAAGTAGGATATCATATGTGCAGAAGAGAGCAAGATAGCTATTAAGGTATAAAACCTTTTGTGGTTGTATGGTATAAACCCCTCATATGGTTGATTGTAATCACACCTTACCAATATGGTGACGAAGTATAAACCCCTCATATGGTTGATGAGTATAAACACCCAACATGGTTACCTGGGCTCTTGTCCCCCCGGAATGGGTATCGTCTAATGCAACACTTTATATACAGTGTATCATATACATAAGCTCTTTTCATCATCATAATATCATTGATATTATATCTCATGCTTTGGACCTTTAATTCCTCAAGAAAAACACATCCAGACATTTTATCAAACACTTTGATGGTGTGTATGCCAGTATAAAAAAATAAAATATAGGATTGAAATCATGCAAGAAAATCCATTATAAAACCATCAATCAACACTACGAAACATCCTCAATACATATACATCAAAACCACACATCAAACCTTTGAATAGATCTAAGATTTATAGCTCAAAACATAGCAAAACAGTCACAACTTTACATAGTTTTGACACAGGGTAAACTAAATTTCATAATAATCAAGGCCCAATTGTAAATCAACATTCAATCATTCAATTTGAATAAAAGGAGGCTTAGGTATCATGGGTAAAAGGAACACATGAAAGAATGCCACATACCTTAACTTGGAGATAAACTTGGTGAAGGTTGGATATGGAGACTTGAAGCTTGAAGAAGAACCTTGAAGGAAACTTTAGATTGGGATGAGGGTTTGGGACTTAAGTTTAGGGAGTGAAAATATGACTAAGTGTTTGAGTGAGTATTTAAAAATGTTTAGGCCCAAGACTTAAAGTGTTAGACCGAAGCTGAAAAATAGTGTCCTAAAATACACAGGGGTACTTCGCGAGGGGAACGCAAAAGCCCCTCTGGAAATCGCAATTTGGAATTTCTTAATTGCTAAATCTTTGCTCTTAAATTGGGTTAGACTCTTTTCCACCTAATATGGACCCCCTAATCAAGAATCAAAAGTCATATTTTAGAAATATCGAATGGATTTGAGATATATGAAAATTAAAATTTCAAGCATTCCGAGGCACGTTTTTGGGCACTTTTGGGGGTTGTTAGAATGTCTCCCCCTTGGGAACAATCATCTCGAATGTAAAAGAGATGTACAAGACAAGAGTGATTATCAACAAATCAGTCCCAAGAAGAATGCAACATAACATGTAGAACACCGTTTTAAAATTCTCAACATAAGTGTAAAATTACCATAAGTTTACCAATGTAAATATAAATGTATATGACTGACTTTGGGGCTCAAATATGAGACTTGAAATCAAATAGTAGACTTAGTATTAGTACCTTAGGATTTAGTTGATTGGAAAAGATAAGGATGATGCTTTTGCATGTCCACTTTGGCCTCCCCTGTAGCACTTTCAACTTGTTTGTTCCTCCAAAGGACCTTAACGAATGCCACCTCTTTGTTTCTTAATCTCTTTACTTGCCTATCCAAGATCTCCACTGGAACCTCCTCATAAGTCAGGTTATCCTCAACAACAACCACAACATCAAAAGGCACAATAGCATCAGGATCACCAATGTATTTTCTCAACATAGAGACATGGAACACCGTGTGAACCAAATTCATTTCTCTAGGTAACTTCAACTCATAAGCTACCTTGCCAAACCTCTGTATCACCTCATAAGGACCAACATACCTTGGACTCAACTTCCCCTTTTTACCAAAATAGAACACCTTTTACTGGAAAAACTTTCAAATAGACCCAATCACCCACTTGGAATTCTAGGTTTTTCCTTCTTAAATCAGCATAAGATTTTTGACGACTTTGGGTTGTCCTCATCCATTCCTTAATCATCTTAACCTTCTCAAGAGACTCCATAACAATATTCAGTCCCAATAAAGCCACCTTTCCAGCCTCAAACCAAATGATCGGTGATTTACATCACCTCTCATAAAGAGCCTCAAAAGGACCCATACGATGCTAGAGATAGCTATCGTTGTATCCGAATTCAATCAAAGGAATATGGTCATCCCAACTACCCCTTACCTCCAATATACATGCCCTAAGAATATCTTCAAGGGTTTGAATTGTCCTTTCGGCTTGGCCATCCATTTGGGGGTGGAAGGCCGTACTAAGGTCATCTTTGGTACCAAGTCCCCTTTGAAAAGACCTCCAAAAGTGTGAAGTGAATTGTGCACCATGATTTGATATAATGGATAAAGGAACCCCATGTAACCTCACCAACTCATGGATATACAACCTTGCATACTCTTCAGCTCCATATGTAGTCTTAACTGGTAGAAAGTGAGCCGATTTCATCATCTTATCAACCACCACCCAAATGGAATCAAAATCTTTTTCTAGTCTTGGGCAATCCAATCACAAAATCCACATTAACCACCTCCCACTTCAAAGTAGGAATCTCTATGTCTTGGGTTGGGCCACCTGACCTTTGATGTTCAACATTAACTTGATGACAACTACGGCAACCGAAAACGAATTTAGCAATGTCCCTCTTCATGCCTCCCCACCAATACACATCCCTCAAGTCTCTATACATTTTGGTGGAACCGGGGTGGATAGAATAAGAAGAATTGTGGGACACATCAAGAATTTTCTCCCTCAAACCATCAACACAAGGAACAAACATCCTACCTTGGTACCTAAGGGCACTATCTCCCCCTTTGGAATAAACGTCTACTTTTCCCTCTTTCACCAAGGCCTTGAATTCAAGAAAGGACGTGTCAATACCTTGTTCTGCTATCACCTCATCAACCAAAGAAAACTTAGACCCATCAATAACAACAATAGCATCATCACCAACCTCTTCTAACATAACCCCCAATCTTGAGAATCTATGAACCTCCCTAGCCGTCACCCTATCACCACCATCCACTTGAGCTAGGCTACCCATGGACACCTGACTCAAAGCATCCGCCACCCCGTTCGCCTTACCCTAATGATAAATCAGACTCATGTCACAATCTCTAAGAAGTTCTAAGCACCTGCTTTGTCTCAAATTGAGATCTCTTTGAGTGAATACATATTGGATGCTCTTATGATCATTGAAGACATCAACATGCACCCCATATAAGTAGTGACGCCAAATCTTTAATGCAAACACCATGTCAGCTAACTCTAGATTATGGGTAGGGTAATTCCTTTCATGCATTTTGAGTTGTCTAGAAGCATAATCTATGACCTTACCATTTTGCATTAGCACACAACCCTAACCAACTCTAGATGCATCAAAACACATAACAAAACTGTCAAGCCCATCAAGTAGTAACAATCTAGGAGCAATCACAAGCCTATCCTTCAATGTTTTAAAGCTCCTTTCACATTCGTCGGTCCACACAAACTTAACCTTCTTTTGAGTCAATTTGCTCATAAGGGAAGCAATGGAGGAGAACCCATTCAAAATCTTCTATAGTAAGCTACAAGACCTAAGAAGCTCTTAATATTCGACGGGGTCAATGGTCTAGGCCAATTTCTAATCACATCAGTTTTCTCAGGATCCACTTCTATACCATCTGCTCGACACCACATGACCCAAGAATGCAACCTCCTTCAACCAAAATTCATACTTATCATATTCAGCATACAATCTCTCCTCCCTCAAACTTTGCAACACGACCCTCAAATGACATGTATGCTCTTCCCTACTATATGAGTAGATCAAAATATCATCAATGAAGGCCACGAAAAGGAATCAAAGTAAGGTTTGAAGATCCCTATTAATTAGGTCTAGGAAGATGTCCGGTGCATTTGTCAACCCGAATGACATCACAACAAACTCATAATGCCAATATCTAGTTGGAAGGTTGTCTTGGGAATATGACACTCCCTCACCCTCACTTGATGATACCCTACCCGAAGATCAATCTTAGAGAAGAAGCTAGCCCCTCGCAATTGGTCAAACAAGTCATCAGTTATTGGAAGAGGATATCAATTCTTTATAGTGACCCTATTGAGTGGACGGTAATCAATGCACATTATAACTGACCCTTCTTTTTCACAAACAACACTAGAGTACCTCAAGGTGATTGACTAGGTCGAATAAATCACTTTTCCAACAAATCTTTCAATTGCTCTTTTAACTCTTTCAACTCCACCGGGGCCATGCGGTAAGGGGGAATGAAGATAGATTAAGTGTCGGGAAGGAAATCTACGCCAAAACCTATCTCCCTCTCGGGAGAAACACCAGAAAGGTTATTTGGGAAGACATAAATAAACTTGTTTACAACCGGAACCGACTCTATGTAAGGGACTTTGGACTCCACATTTTTAACCAACACAAGATAATACAAATACCCACTAGAAATCAACTTATGGGCTTTAATGCATGAAATGAATCTACCCTTGACCACCAAATCATGACTTTCGCACTCAAGGGTGGGTTCATTAGGAAATAGAAACTTGACTCTGTGGGTTCTACAATCAATAGAAGCATAGTAGGCATGCAACTAATCCATCCCAAGAATGACATCAAAGTCTACCATGTCGAATTCAATGAGATCATAAGGCAACAACTTATGCAAAATGCAAATAGGACAATAAACATGTCTCGCAACAATAGGAACCAATAGGAGTAGACAGTTCATATGACTCATCCAACAACTCGGGGACAACATGAAACTTTTTAGCAACATGAGGGGTAACAAAGAAAAGAGTGGCACCTGGATCAATCAAAGCATGCACATCAAAATCACTAATTTTCAATATACTGGTAACAACATTAGGGACGTCACGAATCCCTTGCCTCCCATGTAGAGCATAAAGTCGATTGTTCCTTGGGGCACCACCTTGAGGACCACCTCTCCCCAATAGGACCATATTAGCACCCCAGACTGTGCCACGGTTTCTTGGACAATCTACCTTCTTGTGACCTAGCTCCCCACATTCATATCATGCATTATAACCCTTTCATTAGTAGGTTGCTCCTCAGGAGTTTGGGCTCGTCTTCCTCTAGTGTTTGTCATGATCTAGCATAGAAAAAAATAATTGTTAGGGGGGAAAACTTACCACAATTCTATAGTACGACTTAAAATCATGAAGAAGCAAAACATTTCCTAAAATGTCTCATAGCCTCCTATTCATAGTCACGCTTCACAACTATGAATAGGACTCTAATCGACGCGATGTGTTGGACTCCGAGGATCTATCAATCTTGTGTTGTGGTACCATGTCTGTCATGACCCGAGCCTAAGGCCCATATGTGATACAACGTAATGGCAACCCGAAGGGATCCCAAGCAATCCTCATAAAGCATCGTTACACAGCCTTGGTCACGAAAGCAATAAATCAATCACCAAAGATAAATGAATGGGGAAAATAGGGCTAGGGAAAAGCTTGCATAATAACATGGCTGAAAGATAAGTTTTAAACTCATATCATAGGTACTTAACATATATGACAAATACCTCGAAAACATAGATGAGAGCGGGGGCCAAGTCAAAGTAACTGGGCTCACCGTCATAGTCAAACAGAACATAAAAAGAGAATGTCAATACATATTAAGAAAGCATAGACTAGGTCCCCGCAGTGGAGGACTCACTATCTAGCTTGAATAGTACCGAACTTGCCACATAGAGGAGGATGATCAACTTGGGCACCTATTCCTACATGGTGACATCATGTAGGCAAAGAGTATATGTTAGTACATTTGAATGTACTAAGCATGTACATTGAACAAAAACATTCTTTGTTCGTTGAGGCCAGGGTATCATGGGTGAAAGGAAGCCATGAGAGACCCCACATAACTTAGCTTGGAGATGAACTTGGTGAAGGTTAGAGATGGAGACTTGAAACTTGAAGAAGAACCTTGCAGGAAACCTTAGTTTTGGATTAGGGTTTTGGACTTGAGTTTGCGGAGTAAAAATATGACTAAGTGTTTGAATGAGTATTAGGAAATGTTTTAGGGTAGTATGAGGGTGAAATATGACAAAGTATAGGTAAAAACACGTATGGGAAATTTTATCCCCAAGTCTTAAAGTCTTGGACCGAAGCTAAAAAACAGTGTCTTAAATTACACAAGGGCGCGTTGCAAGGACGACGCGAAAACCCCTTTGGAAATCGCACTTTAGAATTTCGTAATTGCTAAATCTTTGATCTTAAATCGAGGTTAGACCCTTTTCCACCTAATTAGGACCCCCTGAACAAGAAACCGAAGTTGGATTTTCAAAATAAAAAACAAATTTTGAGATATGTTAGATTTTTAAAATAACAAACAAATTTTGAGATATGTGAAAACTAAAATTCCAGACATTCCGAGGAATTTTTTTGGCACTTTTTAGGGTTTTTACAGTGGGAGTACAAACCCCCCTACAATGTTGATAGCTACTAACCCCCAACAAGGTTACTCGGGCCTACCATCTCATGAGCTAGGTGATCAAGGTACAAACCCCTCAACAAGGTTACCTAGGCCTACAATCCCCCGAGCTAGGTTTGGTCATCCCCAACACTATAGAGATAATATATATAAATATATATATATATATAGAGAGAGAGAGAGAGAGACATTTCTCCCATCATCATACAATCATCTTAGCCATACATTCTTCTCTTCACCATATAATCATCATATACACACATTCCTTTCATCATCGTATAGTCATCACATACATATATTACTTTCATCATCATATCATCATCATTCCATCATCGTATAGTCATTCAACTCATAACACATGCATCGAACCTTCAATTCTTCAAGAAACCATAACCACATATTTTATCAAACACTTAGAGGGTGTATAGTGCTAGTTTAATACCATGCAATTTAAGAGTGAAATCATGCTAGAAAAGTCAATGTAAAACATCCAATAGATACTTGGTAGCAGCCTCAAGAATTATACATCAAAATCCTTCATAAAATCTTTCAATAGATCCTAGATTCATAGCTCAAAACATAGTTTGCAGTGATTTTCATAATAGATAAAACCCATGAGTAAAATGATGCAGCTTTGAGGAAAAGTAAGCTTAGAAATCATGGGTGTAAGGAACCTATGAAACAAACCCACATACCCTAGCTTTGGAGATGAACTTAATAAAGATTGGAGACGGAGACTTGAAGCTTGAAGGAAAACCTTGAGATTTGGAAAGGGTTTTGAGACTTGAATTTAGGAGTAGAATATTTGGCTAAGTGTTTTAGTAAGTATTGAGGAATATTTATAATGATATGAGGGTGAAAAATAGCTAAGTATAGGTATTTTCATGTTTGGGGACACTTAGGCCCAAGATCCAAAAGTCTTCGACTGTACAAAAATAACTGAGAAGAAAAATACACAGGTCCACATCATAGACCTGTCTTGGAATTTAATTTTGTTCATGTGCCCGCCCTGGCCTTGTTGCGCTAGGGACTAGCAAATCTACTGGAATTTGTTATTTTTAAAAAATAAATTGCTAATCATTTGCTCTTAAATCAGGGTTAAACTCATTTTCCACTCAAAATGACCCCCTGGACAAGAATATGAAGTTAGATTTTTGATATCACGCATAGATTTTGAGATAGATGGAATTACAATTTTGGGCACTTCAGAGGCACATTTTCAGGCACTTTTTGGGGTCGTTTAGTGGGATTATGTTGGAGTTTCCCAACCATCACCAACGAAGGATGTTTTTGTTCGATGTGAAAAATTACTTTGGGGATGAGCTCCACCTCTTTAAAGAGTTGGTAAAAATATGTTCTAGAAGTGTGTGCTAGAGTCATCCATGGAGGCCATATTGGAAGAATTCCACTCATCTCCAGTCGAAGGCCATCATGGAGAGATCCGAACGACCTCAAAAGTTCTTCAAAGTGGATATTATTGGCCAAATCTTCACAGGGATACAAATGAGTTTGCTAACACTTTTCCAAGGTGCCAACTTTAAGTTAGCATTTCTGGATGACATGAATTTCCCCTTACCCGTATTCTTAAATTGGAGAAATTTGATGTGTACGTAACTAACTGCATGGGGCCTTTTTCTCATGACCCATCTTTTCAGGTCATGATGGTGCCTAGTAGATCCTGTCTACAAGCAAGCCAACCTGAACCAAGTTACTTATCATGAATTACTAAACATAATAATACTAGCGAAGTACTAATAATGCAACCACAACCTTCCTAGAACGTGGAAGCTATCTGTACAAAACTACTATAGACTTAACCACTAGGTTGTGCCACATGGCAATGGCAAGTGGCACCATGTGGCAGTGGTAGGTGGCATCACGTGAAAGTGGCAGGTGAGGCCACGAAGCAGTGGAAGGTGGCACCACATATGTAGTGGCAGGTGGCGCCACATGCTAGAGGCAGGTGGCACCATGTCAGAAAGCCTAGTGCTGCCACATCGCACATCCTCCCTTTTAACATTCTAGTCCCTTTTTTCCTTTTTCGGGATCGTTTATACTCCGACTTTGGCAAATGAACTGTGCAACTGAATAATTTCGATGTTCTGGGTCCAATGGCACTGACAAAAGGTGGTCTTCATGATTACATATAGGTTCCACATACTATATACAACTTTAAATGAAAAGCTCCTGGAGTCAAATCGCTTCTAGAAGTCCCCGGTGTCAAATGAAAAGTTGTTCTAGACGAAACTCAATGTTTCGAAGCTAACCATGCTATCATAAGTCTCATCCAGGGAACATTTACCAAGGGCATTGACTAAGCAAACTATTATTTGGATCCGATGGCTATATTTCAGATCATGATATAACTACACTGGATATGCTCCTAGACCAATTTGATAGTTCCAAAGCTAATGGAATTGTCAGAATTTCTCATTGAGGTTGCTTACTGGGAATTTTCTAGAAATTATTTTACAGTCATAACTTCCCTGTTCACTCAAAAACTCACATAAATCCCAAATAACCCAACTAATAACCATCCCAACAAATCACCAACGACCTGAGGTCAAAGTACACATGCCTAATCTACAAAATAACAACAAAACCATAGAAATGATTTGGAGGGTCATTACAACATCCACTATTAATAATACTATCATTCACAAAAGTACGATTACAGGCATTCCTAGAGACTTCAATACAAACTAAAACATAAACTATTGTAGCAAATATTTAGGGCACCATCACAATAAAACATATCAGCGGATACAACAACTATAGTAGTCTCATCGTGATAGTAGGTGTTTAGGAATAGAATAAATAATTAACAACCATCAGACTTTAATCAATGTAGCAGATACTCAAAATACTACCCACTAGTAGACTTCACTGTACCTTCCTCCTTACATAGACACACATATATCACTTCCCATACATGGTCCTCAGTGGCAATCATCATTCAGTCATATGAAGAATACCATGAGTAATATAGGTGAAAAACTCCTGATCAACAACCACCTAGTACATATCTACCTAACTACGAAAACTTGCAATTTAAACATTTAACAGACCAATCACAATCCTATAGTATTTTGCATAATTCAACCCCTAGTAAGTAGAGTCGTCAATGGGTTACAACAACAAATACAATCAGTACATATAAGTCATCAAATCCATGCTACATTAGGGCATTTGTTAGCCTAACAAGCATAATTAGATTCAGATAATGGCCACCACATGTTCGGGGTGTAATTTCAAAAATATCCTCTACCCAAAACCTTAATAATTGAAACATAACCTCCCCTAAAGAACAATCACACCCCTGTCTCTTATGATAACCTAGAAATCATCAGGAACATATCTAAAGCTCACAACTATTGGAATCATGTCCACTAATAGTGCCTCAGCTATCATATCAGAAGCATGGACAAATATAATAAACATGCAATTGGTCCAATCTCTGAACCTGCATATACAAAACAATGCAATCCAATGCCCTGAAAATGAGACTTTACTATACTACTAGAGATGTATCAAGTATAGCCAAGGTGGAAATTTGGCTTAATCATCTACCCCACATGATAAGGAGAAAATCAATCCATACCTAAGATAATATTAAAGTGAGCCTATCCTCTAATATCAACCAGTCTAACTATCAAAATACTAGAGAGTCGTCACACCTAATCCCCCACTAATAAACAGGAGTCCCCGTCTAATAAAAAAGAACCACCCAACAAATAAATAAGAATTCCCTACTATGCCAACGATGTAACAGCCCACACCTTACACTACCAGTACAAAGCAAATGAAACAAGATATGGTTTGGTCAAAGTAGCCCCCATTTTTAAAGTGATCAAATTTATGTTATAGGGGAATATGTGCGTCTAACGCTTAAGAGGGTCGAGTGTATACATGTTTTATGTCAAATTGAGAAGATAATGACCCTAAAAGAAGTAATACAATTGATGTACTTGTAGGACTTAGTAAGCTAGCAGGTGAATCACCTACTTGCTTAGCTTAAATTACTAGCTAAGCGGAGATGAGGCTCGACATCAAATTTTTCCATGTACGATTATGCATAAAGGGACTATATGTTCCACCCAAGGTGGATATTAAAAGGTCCTAAAGACATCACAATTTCTTAGATACTTTAGGCCCAAACTGATTAAAAAGGAATCTAAAAATGGGCAGCAAAGTCTCAACCAATTTGGAGCCCCAAAAGGCCCAAATAAAAGGAGAAAGGAGCTGCATCACCAGCTTGGTGAAATAAGGTTGAGAATGCCTTAGTAAGGCAGCCAGAACCCCACTTTAAAAAGGGTTAAAGTAACTCCCACATGTCATTCTTAACTTGACTAACAAAAAAAACCAGATTGACTCCAAGTATTCTCTCAACATCTCTTGACTTTGTAAAGCAGCTAAAAGGAACTTCTAGGGTTCTTGGAGAAGCCCTACACCTTGGGGGTAGAGGTAAGTAAGTTTACATATGTCGTTAGTATGATTTTCTTGTGAAAAACAACAAGCATTTGCTAGTATGTTTATGCTGAAAATTTGGGACAACATGTATTTAGAAAGTTACGGTACACTTGCCTTTTGTTTTAGTGACTTCTCTATGATTTTTGGGCTATTTTACAAAGAGAAATTGATTTTATTAATATGGCTTGAGGTATGAATATTACCCTAAGGTTGCCGCCCTGATTTTGGTTTTATTTAACAAATGCATTTTATTGTGTTATTTTAAGTATAATGTTGATTGGAACTTGTTAGCTGTTAGATGGAAGGTTATTTTCTCACATCCTTCATGACTTCTTGGGTATTGTACTAAGACTATTTTAGTACTATTTGTATGAGTAAATTTTGTTGGAACAGTTTGGTTAGAGTTGGAACAGGTTTGGAATTGTCGACGTTGAAATGTAGCAAAGGGAGGTAACGTTATGCTGTCCATTTGTAGATTGTGTAGAATTATTATGTGTTGTCCATTGTGGGCTTTTATAAGACTGTTCTGGCACAAAAACAGGCTGGACAAGATGTGTACATGCAAATGCATATTAGAAAATACGATTAGGGGCGGAAAGGTTGAAAGAATACGCTCAGGTTCATAAATTCCTACTTGCTACCCGCGTGTTGTTTTTTAATGTGATTGGGCTGCCAAGATGTATCTATTGGTATCTAATGCTATTTTTATCACCTATCATGTTGTATATAAATATTTGGAGGATGGTAAGGTTAACCCAAGGTAGTAATGAGGTCATTCAATGAGGTACGTACGGCTACCTGATTTAATATTGTTTGGCATGAAACATAGATCCCTCCTTGGCGCATAAAGGCGCTTACCAACATCAACACAACTATTAACTTGTCCACACTCTTGCACTTGTTCATATGCTCACATAAAATGTCATTTTCAAATATGCATACATACATGGATACCAAATAAAGTTCACGAGTTATTTCATATCATACGCATTTCATTATTTATGTAACGCACTCTTTCCATAGTCATATTGTCTTGTATGATTATCTATATGTCACATGTTACATCTACAGTCCTATAGCTCCAATATTGTGACCACTAAAAGAATCATATCAAAGGTAATTGAATGATAATGTATATTGTTTATTGATGGGTGGTAGCCCGAGGGGTGGATGAATCACCTAGCCAGGGACGATCCTTTCATGGGTGGTAGCTCGAGGGGTTAAGGAAGAACCTAGCCAGGGATGATTCTGATACAATGTTACTACTGATCAGTTGGTCATTTATATTACATCTGTGCACAGATTATACAGTAAAGGTAAAGTAATATAAAGAACATAAAGTACATGATTCCAAAGTATAATCAAAGGTGGTCTCTAATTTTGCACCAGTGCATGGTCTCATTTGAGTTATTACTTCACATACAGTATATGATGCCTTACATATTCAGTACATTATCTCCTACTAACGTCCCTTACGGGGGACCTGCATTTCATGTTGTAGGTACAGGTGCTAGTAGATCTCCCCAGTAGGAGTACAGGATATCCACCTTCTGATACCAAGCTCCAGGTTGCTCCGGGGCTTTGTATGTTTCTAGAGCTTATATGTTTATATTGTACAGTTATTTAAGGCGGGGCCTGTCTCGACCCTTGTTAGATATTTTCTCTTATCTAGAGGCTTTTTAGACTATGTAAATTAATGTTTGGTCATGTCTCGTACTTTAGACACCGTGGCCCCAATGGCCTTGTCATATGCATTTCCTTTTGGCTTGTTATCACTATTTGTTTGCTTAAAGGGATGTCGAGCATAGAAACCCCTCATAATATGTTTATAAAGCGCATAGATAAAGGTTGGTTCTCCCAAGCCTTATCGACAACGGGTACCAGTCTGCCCTATCGGGACTTTGGGGTATGACAGAAGTGGCATCAGAGCGGCTTGTCCTAGGGAGTCTACAAATCCGTATCTATGTAGAATCTTGTTTATCGATGTGTTGTGCACCATATTTATAACCAGGAGGCTACGTGGCATTTAGGATTTTTTTACTTTCTTTCCATTCTTTAGATCGTTCAATAAAGTCAAGTGTAGTAGGTGCATTATGTCTAATTCCTAAATCGTTTTGTACAGAAAATATGCCAGAAAAAGGCAGAACAACGATAAAAGGAAGGGAGTAGAAGTGGTGGTTGGTATGCCCCGCTAGGTGAGACAATGAGTGAGGTTCGAGAGGAGTCTTTGTCACAGATATTTCAAACTCCTCCAGTTCCTAATGAACCCGAGAGTAGTGAAATTCCTCCAGAACCACCTATTTATGCCACCGTGAAAAATCTGAGAAATGCAGTCCAACTATTGACTCGTATAGTTGCTGGCCAAGGTCAAAGGCAGGAAGGTCCAGTTATGGGTACAGGTGGTACAAATAGGGCAGTTGGCACAAGGATACGTGATTTTCTTAATTTGGACCCTCCATCCTTCACTGGGTCAGATCCTAATGAATATCCCTAATACTTTATTGATTAGATTCAGCACACTTTAGATGTTATGCACGTGAGTGGTACAGAAGCTGTCGAGTTAGCGGCATATAGATTGAAGGGTGTGGCTATATTATGTTGTGAAGCTTGGAAGAAATCTAAGAGCATATATGTACCTCCAACTACCTAAGAGGAGTTTAAAGAGGCAATTCTTGACCATTATTTGCCATTAGAGATCCGAGAGGCCCGTGCAAATCAGTTCCTGAATCTCCATCAAGGGAATATGAGTGTGAGGGAGTATAGCCTTCAATTTAATTCCCTGGCAAGGTATGCTCCTAATGTAGTTGCTATCATGGTAGATAGAGTTCATTAATATATAGATAGGTTGGATACATATCTCGTTAGGAGACTGCACCACTGCTTCCTTGAACAAAGATATGGATATAGCAAGAATGTAGGCTTTTGCACAAAAATTGGAGGATTAGAGGAGAGGAAAAGGACACAAAAGTTGGAAAGGGGGCAGGCCAAATGAGACAGATCTACAGGGCATTCTACACTACCCCAACGTGAACTTAAACCTCGATTTTCTAATAGACCGCCTAGGCCATCATCCTCCTACTCTACAATCAGTGCTCCATCGCAACGTCAAGGATCTAGAAGTAATCAGTTTGGTCAATGAGCTAGGGGAAAAGGTACACGAATAGCAGGATATTCGGTAGGCCAACCAATGACTCCTAGGCAACCTTGTAAATAGTGTGGAAGAAGTTATCCAGGTACATGTCATGTTGGGACAGACGCTTATTATTGTTGTTGTGCGCCAGGGCATATGACAAGAGATTGCCCGAGGAGGCGTAAAGGTAATATATCACAAGCTACTGGGTCAGTTATTGCATCATCATCATCCGTTCCTCCAATAGGTAGGGGTCAACAAGCACCTATGGGTCATGGTAGAGGTGTTAGAGGGGCATCTAGTTCTAACAGAGTCCAGAATTGAACTTACGCACTAGGGAGTCGACAAAATCTGGAAGCTTCACCTGATGTGGTCATAGGTATATTATCCATCTTTTCACATAATGTATATGCATTTATTGACCCTAGTTCTAAACTGTTATACGTCACTCCACTAGTTGCTGGAAAGCTTAAGAGAACACCAAAATTATTAAGCAAACCATTTGAAGTGTCTACACCAACCGGTGTATCTATTATGGCTAGAAGGGTTTATTATGACTGTGTAGTAACTGTTTGTGATCGTGACACATTGGCTGACCTAATTGAGTTAGAAATGGTGGAATTTGATGTTATAATGGGTATGGGTTGGTTAGCTTCTTGCTATGCCACCATGGATTGCTGAACTAAGACGGTGTACTTCTACTTTCCAAATGAGGCAGTTCATGAATGGGAAGGCAATGTTGGGGCACCAAAGGGGAAGTTTATCTCTTATCTTAAGACCAGAAAGATGATATCTAAGGGGTATATATGTCATTTAGTTAGACAAAGGGATATAGAGGTAGAATTGCCAACTCTTCAATCAGTTCTAGTAGTGAATGAATTTGTTGATGTGTTCCCTGAAGAACTCCCAGGCTTACCTCCTGAACGATAAATAAATTTTGGTATTGACTTACTTCCAGGAACTCAACCCATTTCTATCCCTTCATACACAATAGGCCCAGCAAAATTGCGTGAAGTAAAAGAGCAGTTAAAAGATTTATTGGAGAAAGGTTTTATAAGGCCTAGTGTGTTTCCTTGGGGTGCACCAGTGCTATTTGTACGCAAAAAGGATGACACCTTGAGAATGTGTATAGACTATTGGTAATTTAATAGGGCGACAATTAAGAATAAATACCCCCTCCCTAGGATTGATGATTTATTTGATTAGTTATAGGGTGCCAAATACTTTTCAAAAATTGATTTGAGATCATTTTATCACCAAGTGAGGGTGAAGGAGAAAGATATACCTAAGACTTCTTTCAAAACGCGCTATGGTCACTTTGAATTTCTTGTTATGTCCTTTGGGCAAACGAATGCACCAACGGTTTTTATGGATGTGATGAACAGGGTATTCAAGCAATTCTTGGATGTGTCTATGATAGTGTTTATAGATGACATTTTGGTATATTCAAGATCAGAAGAGGACCATGCAGATAACTTGTGATAGGTGTTACATATTCTTTGAGATCGACATTTGTATGCCAAGTTTTCTAAATGTGAATTTTGGCTAAAATCAGGGGCATTCTTTGTTCATATTGTGTCTGATGAGGGAATAAGGGTTGATTCACAAAAGATAGAAGCTATGAAAGATTGGCCAAGACCAACAACACCTATGAAGCTTTCTAGGCTTGACAGGTTATTACAAGAGGTTTGTTGAAGGTTTTTCTTCTATTTCTGCACCCTAACAAGTCTGATACATAAGGAAACCAAGTTCCAGTGGAATGATGCGTGTGAAAGGAGCTTCCAGGAGCTAAAACGTAAGCTAACTTTTGCGCCTGTGCTAGTACTTTCGGAAGGTGCTGAGGGGTATGCAGTGTATTGTGATGCCTCAGGAGTTGGCTTAGGGTGTGTACTGACACAAAATGGTAGGGTAATTGCTTATGCATCTACGCAACTATGGCCACATGAGAGAAACTACCCAACTCATGATCTTGAGCTAGCAGCAGTTGTATTTGCTTTGAAAATATGGTGCCACTATTTGTATGGGGTTCACGTTGACATATATACTGATCATAAGAGCCTGAAATACATCTTTAAGTAGAAAGACCTAAATTTAAGACAACAGAGGTGGCTAGAGCTAATAAAGGATTACGACATTGATATACTGTACCACCCGGGGAAAGAAAATATGGTAGTGGATGCTCTGAGTCATAAGGCAATCATGAATACTGGTGATTAAGCTATGGTGAGTCAATGAGTGGCTGAGGATCTACATCAGCTAGCCAGTTTGGGAGTTCCCCTTCTTGAAACTCCAGAGGAATGGGTTATTGTACATAATGCAACAACATCTTAATTGGTAATGGAGGCAAAAGAAAAATAGTTCGAGGATCCTGTTCTACGACAGGTTCAGGAAAAGGTTAATCAGGGTATGATACAGGGCTTTGACTTTACACAAAATGGAGCACTTTACTACCAAAATACATTTTGCGTGCCCGATGTTAACGGATTAAGAAATAGGATAATGGAAGAAGATTGTTCCCGATATTCCATCCACCCAGGATCAACTAAGATGTACCATGACTTGAAGGGAATGTTTTGGTGGGGAGGCATGAAAAGGACCTTGAAGAATTTGTGGCTCAATGTCCAAATTACCAACAAGTGAAAGTAGAACACCAAAAGCTAGGAGGTTATATGCAGTGTATAGAGCTTCTAACATGGATGTGGAATATGATCAATATGGATTTTGTTACCGGCTTGCCTCCCTCATCCCAAAAGTTTGAATCCATATGGGTAATAGTTGACAAACTCACAAAGTCAGCACACTTCTTACCAGGCAGGAGTGATTATACAGCTGAAGAATATGCTAAGATATAGCTCAAAGAGATAGTCGGCTAAACGGAGTCCCAATCTCCATTATATTTGACCAAGGAGCTCAATTCACTGGAAAGTTTTGGAAGTCCTTCCAAAAGAGTTTAGGTACACAAGTGAAATTGAGTACAGCATTCCACCCCCAAATAGACAATCAAGCGGAACGCACCATTCAGAAACTTGAAGATATGTTGCGAGCTTGTGCATTGGACTTTAAAGGTATTTGGGTGGACCATTTACCACTAATTGAGTTTGCCTATAACAATAGTTACCACGCGAGTATCAAGATAGCACCTTACGAAGCTTTATACGGGATGAAATGTAGGTTGCCAATTTGATGGTTTGAAATGGGTGAAACTACCTTCCTTAGGCCATATCTAGTACAACAAGCCATGGAAAAAGTTAAGGTAATAAAGCAGTGGCTAGAAACAACCCAACGTCATCACAAATCATATGCGGATGCGAGAAGAAAAGGACTGGAATTCTCAGTAGGAGATTGGGTATTTTTAAATGTGTCTCCAATGAAAGGGGTTATGAGATTTTATAAGAAAGGAAAACTGAGCCCACGTTACATAGGTCCATATAAAATTATTAAGAGTTCGTGCAAGTTGCATATGAACTAGAGCTACCCCAAGAGCTTTCAATGGTTCATCCAGTTTTTCATGTCTCAATGCTTCAAAAATGCATAGGTGACCCATTCCGTATCACTCCTATTGAAGATGTGTAGGTTACAGAAGATCTCACCTATGAAGAAGTACCTATTGCCATTCTAGATCGTCAAGTTAAGAAGCTAAGGAATAAAGAAATAGCTTTAGTAAAAGTACTTTGGAGAAACCAGCAACCCCAAGAAATATCATAAAAGGGTGAGGATGCGATGAAATCAAATTACTCTTACTTATTTGAAGCTAAAGAGGAAGTCCAACATGCAGAATTGGGACACTAATAGGTACGTATGATTGAATACTTAATATGTTGTCAAATGTTTGTGTAAATAAAAGTTTAAACTTGGTTAATCTATCCAATAGTGCTAACATTCGAGGACGAATGTTCGTAAGGGGGAGAGGATGTAACACACCACACCTTATAATACCAGTACAATGTAAATGAAACATGATATGGTTTGGTCAAATTAGTGCCCATTTTTAAAAGTGCTCGAATCTTATGTTATAGGGGGATATGTGCATCTAACGCTTAAGAGGGTTGAGTGTATACATGTTTTGTGTCAAATTGAGAAGATCACGACCTTAAATGAAGTAAGAGAATTGAGTTGGTTGTAGGACTTAGCTAGCTAGCAGGTGAGTCACCTACTTGCTTAGCTTAAATTGCCAGCTAAACGGAGATGAGACTTGACGTTGAATTTTCCCAAGTCCGATTATGAATAAAGTCTGTGTTAAGGGTGTAACTTTAGCCTATGTTTTAACATCATAAATGAACTATATGTTCATCCCAAAGAGGATATTAAAAGGGCCCAAAGACATCATAATTTCTTGGATACTTTAGGCCCAAACTAATTAAAAAGGAAACTCAAAATGGGAAGCAAATGCCCAACTAATTTGGAGCACAAAAAGGCCAAAATGAAAGGAGGAAGTTGATGCATCAATAGCTTGGTGAAATAAGGCTAAGAATGCCTTAGTAAGGCGGCCAAAACCCCACTTTAAAAAGGGTTAAAGCAGGTCCCACAAGTTATTGTTAACTGGACCAACAAAAAAAAACTGATTGTCTCCAAGTTTTCTTTCAACGTCGCTTGACTTTGTAAAGTAGCTAAAAGGAACTTCTAGGGTCCTTGGAGAAGACCTACACCTTGAAAGTAGTGATATATAAGTTTACACATGTGTTTAGTATGGTTTTCTTATGAAAAACAACAAGTATATGCTAGTATGTTTGTGCTGGAAAATATCACTGTAAGTATTAATTTGGGGTTTAGGTAGTTGGTAGATAAAGTCAGTTCTTTTTGGAGGAGGTATTCGTGGGCTAAATTGTGATCTTATTTGTGGGCTAAAAGGTCTATGTCTTTTGGTTACTGGTATAAATGTTGAGGTATTTTCTTCTAAAATGTTTTTGGCTTTTTCTTCTTTTGTAGGAGGTTGGCTGATTTGGATTTGGTTGAAGTCCTGTTCTAGGTTTTGTTCTACATGTTTTAGGTTATTTTGTTCAAGCAATGTAATTCTTCTATCAATCATAGTAATTCCGTTGTCAAGCTTGTTTTCCATAGTATGTAATTTGGGTAATATGCCATTTGATAGATTTTGTAATAGTTCCCCTTGTTCA
>JAABOM020000012.1:14571582-14584697 GCA_011800125.2 Solanum clarkiae | reverse complement strand
AGCCTATTACCCTCATTTATGTTTGTACTTCCTACTTCATATATTCAGTGCGTATTTTCGTACTGACCCCCTTCCCCGGGGCCTGCATTTCATGCCCGCAGGTACGAACGCATAGGTGAGAGACCCTCCACATTAGGATCTCTGTTTGCCGTTTCAGCGCTCCTTCGTCTCAGGAGCAGTCGTTGGTATATACTTTAGTTTTGATATCTATTTTATGTATTTGTATATATTCGAGGGTATGATGGGGCTCTGTCCCATCTTATGATTTGATTCGTCTGTATAGAGGTCTGTGGATACACGTGAATGGGGGATGATGTTTGTGATATGATTATGTATGTAAGAGATGTTTGTTGGGCGGTTGTACCGCAGCGGTGACCTTGTCAGGCCGCTTGTGTATGTATATGTATGTTGTCTGTTCTGAGCTTCTGTTTGTAGACGAGGTTAGTCAGTAAAATAGAGGAAACTCTGCCGAAATTTTGGTAGATTTCTTGTCTGTAATAGTCGGGTTTCCGGGGTAGTGTTTGTCTGAGTGCCCTATCGGCCCTAGTCACGGTCCCTGGGTTGGGTCGTGACAAAGTGGTAAGGATATCACTACATCATGCTTGTTTTTGCTTCCTATATAACACTCTCAGCTTGTTGGTTCCTCCATAACACCTTGATGGATGCAACTTCCTTGTTTCTTAATCTCTTCAGTTGTAGGTTCAAAATTTCAATAAGTACCTCTTCATAAGTCAAATCTCTTCAACACTCGCATCCTCCAATGGAACAATAGAGTTTGGATTACCCATAAACTTCCTCAACACCGACATATGAAACATCGGATCAACCATGGCTAACTTCAATAGTAAGTCTAGTTCGTAGGTTACCTTCTCAACTTGTTTTAAGATCTTATAAGGCATCGCATACCTTGGGCTCAATTTACCCCTTTTTTCCAAAATGCATTGCACCCTTAATGGGTGAGACCTTCAAATAGACTTAATCGCCTTCATCAAATTCAAAGTCCCTTCTCCTAACATCGGAATATGACTTTTTCCAACTTTGGGAAAGCTTTAGATTTTCCCTTATAACTCTCACCTTCTTCATAGCATCAAGAACAAAGTTGGATCTAATCAATGACATCTTTCCAACTTTAAACCATCCCACTAATGACCTACATCATCTACTATACAAGGATTTAAGGGCGTTATCTCAATACTTGAGTGATAACTGTTTTTGTAAGCAAATTAAATAAGAGGTAGGTGATCATCCTAACTAGCATTGAAATCAAGTGCACATTCTCTCGGGCCATAAACATATACCTATGTTTGGCACATAGTTCAAGAGAAAGGAGTATGGACCCTTGGAGATAGCCCATCCTGCCTCCAATCCGATCGTTGCTAGATCATCATCCCGCAAGAATACATATATATACATGCTTATAAAAGAGACATAAGACTTTTAAATTGTTTACATGTATATTTATGCTTAAAGGCCAAATCACATTCTTCATAATCATGAATCTTAGGCTAAAAAGCCAAAATATTCTTTGTGTAATACTTTTCATGCATGGAAATATCTCCTTTGAAGCACCTTCTTGAGAAATGAGTATGGTAGCTTGGGGATAGCCCACCACGCCTCAAACCTCAATCGATGCTCTATAAACATAGTGGTGTAAACACCCATAATTGGTCAATGAGCCTTATTATATATGTGATCATATTTTTGTCATAACCATAATCTTCTCAAAATCATATACATAACATAATTGAGTCTTGACCCACTTTATAAACTTCATAAAAACCATAGTCATGTATGTATATACCATGAGATGAGATAAACATGGGTAATGGAGATTTAAACCTAAATCAACAATACATTATGAAATTCAAGTAAAGACATAAGTAAAATTCACATTCAAATAATAATATAGATTACCCATGCACAAATCAAGCTTTAAAGGGAACATGCACTTTCATAACTGTAATGCATTTCATCATATTAGGGCTTAATTCACTTAAAATCAATAATAGAACATAGACCATACATCAATTAAATTTAGTAAACAATAATATTGAAAACATATATTTGAAGTAAGCTAAAATTCATGAAAATCATTTCAAAGGAGTTTGGGTCTTCTTGGTTAAAATTGACCAAGAATCAAATCCACATACCTTAGATAATGAAGAAGATTCAAGAAGAAATTTTAAGAGTGAGTGTTCCTTGATTACCAAGCTTAGATTCATAAGAGTCTTTTGAGAGAGTTCTTAAGAGTAACTTGAGAGAAGTTTAAATGCAAGGAATGAATTTAAATGAGAGGAATAGAGTTTGGGTCATTTGGAGGTCTTAGGATAGCATGGAAGTCATAAAAGACCTTTAGGAGAAGCCACAATTACAGAAAAAATCATTAATGAAGCAAAATAACATTTCTTGCTAGGGGTACCGTGAGGAGGTCTCACGGCCCCTACAAATTATCATGGTCCATACAACCCTCCCATGATACCTCACTTTGCCAAATCTCAGAAAATACTACCCAGACGAGCTTTATGAAATTGGGAATAACTTCTTGATCCGAACTCGGAATGAGGTCAAACTAGACGCGTTGAAAAGCTAATTGAAAGAGCTTCAATTTGATAAGTCATGGATACCCTGTTCTTCTTGTGCTAAGAGATATAATTATTTAAAATTGACCCTTATATCGATTCACGTAAAAAGCTTATCCAATGGAATTTCTATGAACTTGACTTGATGAAGAAGGCCTATGATGACCCTAAACCACATAAATAAGCTTGAATCGAGGGTTTGATAGTGAACTTAGTTTGAGCTTGAAGATTCCATACTTAAAAAGAAATCGAAGAACCACCCAAACGGCTGGTCTCATGGTTCGTACCAAGCTATATAGACCATGTACTCCTCCATACCACTTCACTTAGAAAATTCTTCACAATAAAGTTCCTAGACGGTGATCCAATATTTAGAAAATTTTCACTCTGGAACCCATATTGGAGGCCATACGGACTGTACCACCTTTTACGAACCGTATACTTGGTCGTACCACTTGGGTTCAAAACTATAGAGTCTCAAGCTCAAGGCTACCATAAGTTCCACCACATGGTCCGTATGGTCTTAAACTCCACACCAAGGCCCTCACACCTCACATAAGGCCAAGGGCCACTTCAAGAAGGCTTCACACGGTCCGTATAGCCTTACACGACCGTGAGGGCTTCCATAGAGTGTCACCTTGGCCCAAAACTTTCCAGAACCAAATTTCCAAGATTCTTAAGGTTATTCAAAGTTCGGGTCCTTACAGCATCTCCCCCTTGGGAGTATTCATCCCCGAATATGCTAGAATAAGGCTTGAAAGGCCTGACTTAGAACATGAAACTTCCAAACACAAGGTACAATGTATATCTTATCATTTGAAAATCATAGTCTTTAAAGCTCATATCAAAACGCATTTAAATCATTCAAAACATCATAAAAATCATTTTCGTGCACATGTATGCATGTCATGTTATGAAACTCAAGAATGAAAGAATTAGGACCATTGAGAATAGGAAGAACCTAATACCATAGGCCTGAGTAGATTGGAAAGGATAGAAGTATCATCGCGTCATACTTGATTCCACTTCCCACGTAACACTTTCCACATGTTGATTTCTCCAAAGTACCTTAATCGAAGCCACATCCTTGTTGCGAAGCTGCTTCATTAGTCTATCCAAAATCTCAACTGGAACTTCCTCATAGGACAAGTTCTCCTCAACTTCAACACCTTCCAAAGGCACAATAGTACTAGGATCACCAACTGACTTTCTCAACATAGAGACATGAAAAACGGGGTGAATTGATCTCAAATCCATAGGGAATTCCAACTTGTAAGTCATATTTCCAATCTTCTCAACAATCTCACAAGGACCTATACTAAAAACTTAACTTTCCCTTCTTTCTAAAATGCATTGCACTCTTCATAAGTGAGACTTTCACATACACCATGCAACCTCACTAACTCTTGGACGTACCACCCTATATAACCTTCGGCACTAAAGGTAGTCTTGACCGATAGGAAATGAGCCGACTTAGCCATCTAGTCAACAATAACCCAAATTGAGTCAAATTGCCTTCGGGTCAAAGGCAAACCAACCACAAAAAACATGTTCACATCTTCCCACTTCCAAGTAGGAATTTCAATATCATGAGTCAAACCACCGGGCCTTTGGTGCTCTACCTTCACCTATTGATAGTTAGGGCATTCAGATACAAACTTGGTTATGTCTTCTTTCGTACCATGCCACCAATACACTTCTTTTAAGACCCGATACATATTAGTAGATATCGGGTGAATAGAATAATGAGAGTAACGGGCTTCACTCATGATCACCCTCCTAAGATCATCAACATTCGGAACATATACCTGTTCTTGATACTGAAGCACCCCATCTCCCCCTAAGGAGAAGACATCTATCTTCTTTTCAGTAACCAACTTCTTTAATTCAACCAATGACGGATCTAGATCTTGCTTAGCCTTAACATCAACAACCACAGAAGATTCGGCCACATTCTGAACATGTATGCCACCATCATTAGAGTTGGTCAACCTAACACCAATCTAGCCAAATGGTGAACATCTTTTGCCAGCTCTTTCTCCCCTTCATCAATATGAGCCACACTTCCTATAGATAGCCTATTAAGAGCATCGGCTACAATGTTTACCTTCCCACGATGATGTTGTACACCCATGTTATAGTTCTTAAAGAGTTCCAACCATCTTCTTTGTCACAAGTTAAGATCCCTTTGAGTGAACACATATTGCAAACTCTAGTGGTTGGTGAAAGTATCAACATGCACCCCATACAAATAGTGTCTCCAAATCTTCAAGGCAAATACTACCGCCGCTAACTCAAGATCATGATTCAGGTAATTATGCTCATGCACCTTCAATTGCCTTGATGCATAAGCTATCATCTTACCATGTTGCATAAGCATGCAACCCAACTCAATCGGAGAAGCATCACAACACACCATCAACTATCTAAGCCATCTGATAAAGTCAAAACAGGAGCTGATGTAAGTCGATCTTTTAATGCTTTAAAACTCTTCTCACACTCATCCAAGCATACAAACTTGGCCTTCTTTTGAGTAAACTTGGTCAATGGAGATGCATTAGATGAGAAACCTTCAGCAAACCTTCCATCATAATCAGCCAACCCAAGAAAACTTTGAATATCCTAAGGAGCAAGCTTGTTAAACAATGCACATCCTTCACCAACTCCCTTTTGACCTCATCTATAAGATCAACTACAACATTTTCCTTGTCTAGATTGCATTACAATCCCATAGTAACTTTCTCTATTCGTTAGGGAGAGATGGAGATAGGAATCTTAATACACATTCCATGGCACAATAAGAATCATGAAAAAGTGAATTATTTCTTAAAATGTCTTGTAGCCTCCTACCGATAGATGTGGCGCACTTCACATCCATGAATAAGAATCTACTTGACGTGACATGTTAGACTCCGAGGATCATTTATAAACCTAGTGCTCTAACACTATCTCTGTCACGACCCGGATCTAGGGTCTAGGAGTGACATGGAGAATGAAAATTCGAGAGTCCCAAACAAGCCTCATAGCATCAGTTCACACATCATCAGTTCGAAAGAGCATATGAAATAGTAAGCACATTGTTCTAAGAGACAAGAAAATAGGAGTCACGCTATGGGGACATCATAGGAATAATGATTAACATAGATTCACATAACACATAGCAGATAAAGAGTAAGGGGTGGGTAAGTATGACTCACTCTATGGGGGCAATACGGGACTTAGGATCTTCCACATTATAATATGAATCCATAACATAAGCTCATAATCAATCCATAATGACATAACCATATCTGTAAACGTAATCTTTAAATACAACACTTCGCATACAAATGTAAGGGAGTCTACAAGATGCCTACCAGTGCCTCTAATCATAGGATAAGACAAGGTCTTGGACATGTCTCGGGCTTATCCTCAATAAAAATAATATAAACTAAGCACCATAGGTAGAGGAACAGTGGTTTGCCCTTGAAAGATAGGATTCACCATAACAAGTATCTCAAGATCCAATCTAGCCATCATACGGTGGACGAAGGTAATCTCCGGTCCCTACATAGTTAGATCATGTAGCCAAAAAGTATACATTAGAATATTTGAATATACTAAGTATGCGGACATGCAATGCACATGAACTCATTAAACCTGCATTTCAATATTAGATGATAAGGGCACATATATAGATAGGATAATAACAAGAGAATAATATATCAATAAGCCATTAGATACATGATGCATGAATGTGAAAATAATTTATATATATTGAGAATGGGACCGTAGCTGACATAAGACCAAGAGCTATAACTTAAAACTCCATCGTCTTCCCCACAACGGATAAAGAGGTGACCTACTTGCCAAAAGTAGATCATTAATATTCTTCTTCTTCTTTCCCCCTTGGGGCATAGACATATACCTACATTAGGCACCTAGTTCAATAGAAAGGAGTATGGACCGTTGGTGATAGCCCCACATGCCTCCAATACCATCGGTGCTAGGTCATAGTCTCACTAGAATACATATATATACATGCTTGTGAAAGAGACATAAGACTTTCAAAACATTTACACACATTCTTAGGCTTAAAGGCCAAATCATATTCTTCATAATTATGAAGCTTAGGCTAAAAAGCCAAAATATTCTTCATGTAATACTTTTTATGTATGGGAATAGCTCCTTTGAAGCACATTCTTGAGAAATGAGTATGGACCCTGGGGATAGCCCACCCGGCCTTAAACCTCAATTGATGCTCCCCAAGCGTAGTAGTGTAAACACCCATAATTTCTCAATAAATCTTAATAATAGACATTTATGTGATCACATTCTTGTCATAACCATAATCTTCTCAAAATCAAATATATAAACATAATTAGGTCTTGACCCACTTCATAAATTTCATAAAAACCATAGCCACATATGTATATGCCATGAATGAGATGAGATTAGCATGGGTAATAGAGATCTAAACTTAAATCAATAATACATTATGAAATTCAAGTAAAGACATAAGTAAAATTTACATTCAAACATTGCTAATACTGTCTCTTGCTTCTTTGATTTCCCGAAGATGAGTGCCCCTCCAAACTTTACTAGGTAGCCCGCGACTGGTCTTCTAGTTTCTAATCATGCTCCCTAATATGAGTCATAGTAAGCAGTGAGTTTCATAGTGCCTTCTGCTGGCATGAATAGACCTAAACCAGGAGGTTCTTTGATGTACCCGACTACTCTTAGTGCTGCTTCCATGTGGGATTATTTAGGAGAGTGTATAAATTGACTTAGAGTTCGCATAGAGAAGGCAAGGTCAGGCTTTGTCATGGTGAGATACAAGAGTCTCCCAACTACCTTTGATAGACTGTAGGATCTATTAGAACTTCATCACCTTCAGCTTTCTTGTTGTTAACTTATTCATCATACTTGATTGATTTAATTTTTTATTCATTTCTAGTGGTGTATAGGCAAGTTTGGCTCCCCCTAATCTAGATTCCGAGATTAGTTCTAATGCATATTTGCTTTCTGACATTAGTATTCCCTTGTTAGACCTTAAGAACTCAATTCCCATGAAGAACATTAGTTCCCCTAGATCCTTTATTTTAAACTTCCTTTGTATTTCCTATCTGGTGTCACAGAATAGTTGATGATTGCTGCCAGTTATCAAGAGATCATATGCATATACTAACACCACCACAATGTAATTACCAACTAGATTTATGAATAGAAAATAGTCAAGGTGGCTTTGTTTGAACCCCATCTGTATAGTGCCTCAGTCAGCTTCAAGTTCCATTGCCTTGGTGCTTGTTTGAGCCCATAGGGAAACTTGTGTAGTTTGTAGACCTTGTGACTCTCCCCCTGTCTACAAACCCACTAGGTATAAATATACTTCTTCTAGTGGATTATCATTGAGGAATGTATTGTGGATATCTATCTGATAAACAAACTAGTTCTTGGAGGCGGCAAGTGCTACAATAGACTTGACTGTTACCATCTTTGCCACAGGATTAAAGGTCTCCCCATATTCCAGACCTTTCTTTTGACTGAAGACCTTGGCTAAAGCCTTGTGATCAATCTTTCCACTTGTCCTGAGGCCAAATACTTAAGTTTATAGATCTATCTACATCCAATAGGTTTCTTACCAGGTGGTAAGTCTACTATGCTCCAAGTGATTTTTCTCTCTAATGCTGCAATCTCCAGTTGCATGGCCTTAACCCAGGCAGGGTCAGCAACAGCCTCTTTGTAGGACATAGGTTCTAATAAAACTAAATAGGCTTGTAATGCTTATTTATAGGAGGAAGATAGGTGAGAGTATGCGATTTAGTTCGCTAGGCGATACAAGTATGCATTAGTTTTTGGTTTAGTTACAAAGTCTTGAAGCCACAATGGAGGCCTAGTTGACCTGTTTGACCTTCTAGGTAGTACAGATATAGTAGGGACAGGGGTTAGTTCCTCATGTATATTGGAAGGAGGAACTACAGGAGATGCATGAGAAGACTCAGAAGCAGGAGTTGACACAGGATTTAATGTGGTTGGTGATACAACATGCGTTGGTGGGACTAACTCAAGGACTGGAAAAATGGGGAGTTGGAAGTGATAACATGTGTGTAGGTTTTTGAAATTTATTTAATTGTTATTGATTAAGGCTTGTGAGTTGATATTGTAAATTGAGTTTGTAATTTCAATTGATAAAAATATAAAAGTATTAATGTTATTCTATTTGTTGAGCTTTGGATTCATATTATATAGAATATTCCATTGATGTACTTATGTGAAATGTCGAGCTAAATTGTCACGATCCAAAATCGGATCACAACTAAAGAAGAATAAAATGAAGTGAAAATAACTCATATAGCATAAGAATCTCCTAAAAACTAGGGTCATGAGCATAAGAGATCTAAAATAGTACTGAAGAGTAAATACATATGTCTTATAAGACACTTCAACAAATACAATAACTTTTATTTCTTTGGTGAGATAGTGTATATATAGAATTGAAGTAATTTTGATTATTTTCATAACTTATGAATTTTTTATATTTTTGAATAAAAAGTACAATTTAAAAATTCAAATTGCATGTCCAAACAAGACTTTAGCTTCATCTCATATACTTTCTTCATCCCATTTTATCTGTCACCTTTTTTCTTATTTCATCCCAAAAAAGAATGTCACCTTACTATAATTAAAAATAATTTAATTTTAAAAAATCCTCATTTACTTTTAATGAAATAAATACCAGCCTCACAAATATCTAAGGATTACTTTATATCATAAGTTCCAAAAGTCTTTTTTTTTTCCTTAAAATAGGAAAAAAGAAGTAATCAAAATTTTGTATTATCGATCATTTCTTCTCACACAAACAAACGGACCCTTATATCTCCTATATATTAAGACTATAAGCTTGGTCTGCTACTTGAAAATTAGACGAAAAAGCCAAATAGAAGGAATAAAGTAACAGAAAGAGTTGAGGAATTTAATTGAGAAACAAAAGCAGAAAACTTTATTTATAACAGAGATCAAATTTAACCCATTGTTTGGATGGTTGTTACCTATTGTATTTTACTGTTAGTTTAAATATAATGTTTGTTTTGATTGTTACTTAAATTTCATTGTATTATATCGTATAATTCCATTGTTAGATTACGATGAAAAGACTCACTTTGTGTAACGACCAATTTGATATGGTTGCGTCGTTACTTTAATATCTTCTTCTCATTTTTGACTTTATTTATTTAATAATTCTATTTTATCATTTACCCTATCTTTTTGTGGTATGTATCACATATCCTACAATTCCTTGTAGGTTTATCATTCAAATTATGGATGTATGATATAATGTAACGACAAAATACAATACAATTTATTCAAACATTGCAGTCATTGAAATAATACAGTACGACACAATATTGACACAATACAATACATTATGAAACACAATGCATGCTAAGATGAAAAACAAAATAAAACAAATGAGTAAAGAAAGTAGAACAGGCTGCAGGTTTTTTAGCGAGTCATTCCTGGTGTAACAAGGGGAGGCACCGTAACTCCGGCTTGACTCCATTTCTGAGCGTTAGCCATCCATCCTTTCAAAAATTTTCAAATTAATTCTACCAGAATCAAGCTAAATATTAATAGAAGACTTGATGATTTGCTATTATCTTGAGTTCAAAAATGAAAGGGGGTTAGGTAAAATTATACCTAGGGAGGGGTCAAAACCGCGGTTTTTGAGCTCTCTGTATTCTTGGCAAATCGCACAAGGAAGACAGCAGAAGTGGACAAGGCAATCTCCACAAGGGTCCTCTGGCAAGCTAAAGAAAGCTCTCAATTTTGTACGATAAGTGCATGTGTATATACAAGCCCAACCAACATGAGCCAGACAATAGTATATTATACCAGCATGAGCACAAGCTGCAAATTATGCAACAACTACTAATCAATGCATATATATATATATATTTCCACAAAAAAATTAATATACATAATAGCTTACAAGTGGTTCCTTGGTCAATTATCTCAACATTTCTTCCGAAGGTGACACAAGGACAGCAACAAGTCACGCAGCCTGTAAATAATCAACAATGTGTTAATTAGGACCGAAATAATTAAGTGTCAAAAGGAAAATTCCACAAAATCAAGGCAAATATACATTAAATTCCAAAATGTATAAGGTTCTTACAGTTAGAGGCATCTTCACAACAACCACATAAACCGGTCGTCCATTCCCCCGGAACGGCTGATTTTGCAGACATGATAGAATGCTAGCAAGTATATTGGGTTTGTCTGTGTAATGGAGAACTTATAAACTTATATATATATAGATGAGGTTGGACAAGAAAAATAATTTAATTTTTGTTAACATAAAGAGTTATGGTCCTGTCGTGTAACAATATTAAACTACTTATTGCGCTTAGATAAATTAATTATTACTAACTGATGAACTGTCAATTATTCCAGTATTTGAGAATGAGAGGGTAGATTAATATGTCAAACTTTATATTATTATTATACTATATAATTGTATGCATTGCTGTAGTTGGGTGTCATCTCCCTCATATGAAGGCACTACAAAGTTTGAATTATTCAACAAGAATTTCTCCCTCTTCATTACCTTTGTTCTTTTCTTCTTTTAATTTTTCTGTGTCACAAATAACATAAGTAATAAACTTGGAATGACGCCTTCTGTCTCGTGCACCTTCTAATTTTGCACGTATCAGTAGAGATGTTATAATCGAAAGAGTTACTGTCTCTCTCTCAATTTATATATGTACTAGCTAATTCACCCGTGTTTCGTGTCATCATAAGTAATCTAATTATGTTTATGTATCGTAATATTAAAATTAATAAAATATTCTAAAGATATTAAGTTCTTTTTATATAGAAAATTTAGCATTATAAATATATCTCAAAATTTTTATTAATGTAATAATGTTAAATTCCTAGTTATCTTCAATTATATTTTAGGATTATAACATTATTTCTTGATATAACTGGTTTTTCAATAGTGCTTGAACTCCCAACTTGAATGTTAAATTACTATAATACCCCAACTTAAAAATCAATTTAGTAGATTTTTTATATTTTATGTTAAATTTATTTATTTATATTGTATTATATAGTAACCACATATTTTTGACATCAAAGGATTGTGACTTTTTCAAAAAGTTATGACATTTTTCAAGGAGTTATGACTTTTTCGAAGAATTGTGACTTTTCCGAAGGGTTATGAACTTTTTTGAAGGGGTGTAATTTTTATGAAGGATTGTGACCTTTTCAAAAGGTCTATACTATCTTAAAAGTATGAGCTCCCCAACTTGAATATTAAATTGCTATAATATTCCCAACATAAAAAATCAATTTAGTATATTTTTTATATTGTATATTATATTTTTATTATATTATATTATATTATATTATATTGAAAGCATATAATTTTTCACATGAACGATTGTGACTTTTTTGAAAGACTGTGACTTTTCTAAGGAGATATGACTGTTGCGAATAGTTGTGACTTTTTCGAAGGGTTTTAACTCTTTTGAAGGATTGTCACTTTTTCGAAGGATTGCGACTTTTTCTAAGAGTTGTGACTTTTCCGAATGCTTGTCACTTTTCTAAAGAGTTACTATAATACCCCCAACTTAAAAATTAATTTAATATATATTATATATTATATTTTATTTATTTGATTATATGATATAATATAGAAAGCAAATAATTTTTCACATGGAAGGATTGTGACTTTTTTGAAAGACTGTGACTTTTTCAAGGAGTTGTATCTTTTTTGAAAAATTGTGATTTTTTTAATAAATTGTGACTTTTTTGAATAGTTGTGACTTTTCCAAAGGGTTGTGACTTTTCTGAATGTTTGTGACTTTTTCAAAGAGTCGTGACTTTTCTGAATGGTTGTGACTTTTCTAAAGAGATTACTATAATATCACCCCTCCCCCCCACTTAAAGATCAATCTGATTTTTTTATATTTTATATTATATTTATTTAGTTATATTATATTATATTAAAAGCAGATAATTTTTCATATTGAAAGGTTGTGACTTTTTTAAATAATTGTGACTGTTTTGAAATGTTATGACTTTTTCGAAGAGTTATGAATTGTGACTTTTTCAAGTAGTTGGGACTTTTTGGAAGAATTATGATTTTTGATGGTTTGTGGCTTTTTCGAAGGACTGTGATTTTTTTCTAATGGTTGTGACAGGCTAAAGTACCGTTTAATCAGAAACGACGCCTTTTGAGCTTTTTTTTTTAACTTCTGTTGGACTATTTAATTGATTTTCAAAATATTAAATTATTTAAAAAATAAATAAGAATTATGTTAGAGCGTCACGTAGGCAGATCTAACATTCTCGTCGAAGTATTTTGAGAATTTGAGAATTAGAACGTTCATTCAATTAAAGAAAACGTATATGAAAGACCATAAAACGGACTCTTTTTATGGTCTTTATGCGCACGCAATTCAATAACAAATAGCAAATCGAAATAATAGAGTCATCTCAGATGGCAAACCATTTCGAAAGCAAGAATTTTTTTTAGTTCAATATTTGTTG
>JAABOM020000012.1:14558255-14568267 GCA_011800125.2 Solanum clarkiae | reverse complement strand
ATAGAGTGGTTGACTAGACTGTTCAATGCTATTATGAAGACTGCCAAGATGCCTGATGAATGGAGGAGGAGTACAATAGTTCCATTGTACAATAATAAGGGACATATTCAAAACTATAACAATTACAGGGGTATCTAGTTGTTAAGCCACAATATGAAGGTCTGGGAGAGAGTTGTGGAGGTGAGGGTGCGAAAAATAGTATCTATCTCGGAGAATCAGTTTGGATTCATGCCAGGGCGGTTGACTACTGAAGCAATCCATCTTATTCGGAGGTTAGTGGAGAAACATAGGAAAAGAAAGAAGGACCTTCATATGGTGTTCATTGATCTTCAGAAGGCGTATGACAAAGTCCCTAGGGATGTCTTATGGAGGTGTTTAGAGGTTAAAGTGTCCTAGTGGCATATATCAGGGCGACTAAGGACATGTACGATGGAGCCAAAACTCGGGTAAGAACAGTGGGAGGAGACTCGTAGTATTTTCCTGTTGAGAAGGGACTCTATCAAGGATCTTCTTTAAGCCCTTTTTATTTGCCTTGGTGATGGATGAGCTGACACAATCTATCCAGGAAGAGGTACCATGGTGTATACTATTTGCGTACGATATAATACTGATTGATGAGAATGGACTAAAGTTAATGAAAGGCTTGAGTCTTGGAGACATGCCTTGGAGTCCAAAGGATTCAAATTGAGCAGGACCAAAACTGAATACTTGGAGTGCAAATTCAGTACTAAGAGGGCTGAAGCAAACTTTGAAGTGAGGCTGCTACTCAATCTATCCCCAAGAGGGAAAACTTTAATTATTTGGGGTCCATCATCTAGAGTAGTGGAAATATCGATGATGATGTCACACATCGTATTGGGGTAGCATGGACTAAATGGAAGCTTGCCTCTAGAGTATTGTGTGACAAGAAGCTACCACCTAAACTCAAAGGTAAGTTCTACAGAGCAGTGGTTAGACCATTGTTGTTGTATGGGGTGGAGTGTTGGCCAATTAAAAATACACATGTTAAGAAGATGCAGGTCGCAGAGATGAGGATGCTGATATGGATGTGTGGTCACACCAGGAGTGACAAGGGTAGGAATGAGACCATTCTGGAGAAACTAGAGGTGGCCTCGGTGGCCGAAAAGATGAGGGAAGCGAGACTCGATGGTCCAGACATGTGTAGAGAAGGAGTATCAATGCTCCTGTTAGGAGGTGCAAGAGGTTGGTTTTGGGAGCAACTTGGAGGGGTAGAGGTAGACCGAAAAAGTACTGGGGGGAGGTGATCAGACATGACAAGGCAGAACTCAATCTCACTGAGGACATGATCTTAGATAGAAAGAAGTGGAAGTCGCGAATTAGAGTAGCAAGCTAAATACTTGTTATTATTATTATTATTGTTATTATTATTTTCCCTAAGTATCTGTCATATATGTGTTAGTTTTATCATATTTACATACTATCATGCGTTATTCATTGTTAGTCGCTCCTTCTGTTCTCTTCCCTTCCATTTCCTTTTTGTCATATCTAGTTCTTTCTGCTTATGGGTTTTGAGATGAGGGTTCCCAAGAAATAGCCTCTCTACTTCTATGAGGTAGCGGTAAGGTCTGCGTACATTTTACCCTCCCAAAACCCTACTGTGGGATTTCACTTGTATGTCATTGTTGTTGTAACTTTCATTTGAGCATCCCAATGGCTCCTTATAAGGCCCTTTATGGGAGGAGATATAGATTGCCGATTGGATGGTTCGAGGTAGGTGAAGTAGGGCTGAATGGGCCAGACTTGGTACATCAAGGCCATAGACAAGGTAAAGATTATCCAAAAGATATTCAAAAATATACAAAGTCATCAGAAGTCCTACACTAAGAAATAATGAAAAATAATAAAGTTTATTATCATACATATCTTTGTCATGCAGGAATGAATAAGTCTATTATCGAATAGAACCTTTTGATGAGAGATATGAACAAGAAGCTTCGAGAAAACTAGTTTTTTATGAATTATATGAAGCCAATAAGCAAACAGCAAATCCATGGGTATTTGAACTTGAATATCCAGGAAAAAGCAGAATATTTGATGGAAGGATGGAGAATCCGTTTGAACAACCCATTATAAGAGGAAAGACTCATATCTTGAAATTAATTCATCAAGTTGAAGTTAAAATCCAGGGGCATTCCAATGGACATTATGCACTTGTTACACAATAACCCCTTAGAGGAAGAGCCAAACAATGGGGATGATTTGGTGTATCTGAAAGTGTCACCCATGAAGGTTGTGATTAGATTTCGAAAGAAATGTAAACTAAGTCTGAGGTACATTGGACCTTATCAGTTCATAAAGAAAGTGGGAAATGTAGCTTATGCATTAGAGTTACCACCAGAGTTAGTGGCCATCTACCCTGTCTTTCACATTTCTATGCTTAAGAAGTGTTTGGGAGATCCATCCCAAGGTTTTGCCTATTGAAAAGCATTGGAGTGAAGGATAGTTTGAGTTATGAAGAGGTCCCATTCTAAATCCTTGATCGTCAGGTTCGCAAGTTGAGAACCAAAGAGGTTGTGTCTTTAAAGGTGTTATGGAGAAGTCAAAAGGCTGAAGAGGCTACATAGGAAGCTGAAGAGGATATGAACGCTACATACCTTCATCTATTTGTGCCTTCTAATGACGAAATTGATTGTAACAATTCGTTTCTACTCTCTGAGTTACCTTTCCATTGTTGATTTGAGTTCTTATTTCTGAATTGATGTTCTTCTTGAGTCTATGAGTATTTGAGTAATTGTATTCATGCCTAATGATGATGTTAGAGGTAGTCTTTCAATTCTAAATATAAGTTGAGGTTGATTTATGAAGTATGAGTATGTGAGTATTTAAGTTCCTGCTTGATAAGTCTCCTAGTTGCTCATCATTCGAGGAGGAATGATCCCAAGAGGGAGATATTGTGACACTCCATAACTCTACCCTCACATGTAGCTATGTTTTAAGCCTCACTCTTATATGTGGGAAGTGTATTAGGGTCATAGCAGACCTTTAGTACTTAGTCAAGTTAAAACCATTCCAGTAAATTGAGTTTCTAGTGTTGGATAACACAAGGGCCAACTTTAAATGATCATAACTCTTAGCATATGTAACACCTCTCACGGGCCTCGGAATGCCCTAGAGTGTATTTCTTGGATATCTCAAAATCCATGCATGATTTTGCAAATCTAACTTCATATTCTTTTTCATTTGGAAAATTGTGAATGAAATGGTGGCCCTCGATTTATAGATGACCCATAGCATAAAAAAAAAATTGCTATGGGACCAGAAATAGTGAGGGTTCGTGATGCAAACTGGTGTAAAATTGCCTTCATGTCGCAGACTAGACATGAACCAGTTCTCCAGGTTCCTTCATTTTCTATTTTTCATTCAAGGGCATTTGGATAATAACACAATGACTATTTAGATGGGAAACCCTCATTCCTTAGCTATTTTTCAACTCTAAAGCTCTCAAAAACCTCTTAAATACTCTCAAAAACATCATCACTACCCCATTAAAATTCAAGAACTACAAGAACTTGCTTTGGATTTCAAGAACCCAACCCAAGCCTCAAGTTTTTCCCAAATCTTTCTTCAAAAAACTCCAAGATTTAGATATGTGTGTCTTCATTCATATGTCCTTTTACCCATGGAGCCAACTCTCTTTTTTTAATGAAATTTCATGATTTCAAGGTTAGAATCTTCATAGGTACTTCCCATTAAGCATTACATATATGAGTTATGTTTGATTTTATCAAATATTGATTGATTATGCATGAATATATTGAAAGCTTATTACATGACTTGATTTATATCTATTGAATCTATGCATGATATAAGATGTGAAAACTATGAAAGATTGTGACTTTTAAGATGGATTTCATGATACCCAAATTAAGGATTTTACTACAATGTTGGTGGGTTGATTTATATGACTTTAAAATTATTTGATTCTACTTTTTCTTGTCCTATACTCTTAAATTGCATGATTTTGAGCATGTGTTCATATACTCACCGTGTTTGACTAAATTTACATGACAAAGATTCTTGTCTTGAATAAAGACTACAGCATGATTTGCAAGCCAAGTATTTTTATGGTAGTTATGGGCTCCCAAGCATGTATTAAACTCATGAAAAGTTTCTATAATTTGCAAGTGATATGTTTAGCCCTTATTCTATATTTATAACCTCTTCTGAGTGAATAATGTCTATATGAGGGGGCAAGCAAGATAAGTATTTACCTTCATGTAAAAAACAACGCTCACTAGTAAGGAACGAACATGTTACAATCTCTACCCTCATGTGAAGTGCGATGCCTACTAGGAGGGTCAAGTCTATGCAATGTTTTTACCCTCTAGTATAAGATATATGCCATGTGTAGGGGCCAAGTGCATGAATGAGATACTCATGCTAAGTTATCATGTTTTTACAAGTCATTCACATTATGATTAAATTTATGATTATTTCAAGTATTCCATGGGATTAGACTTAGCACTAAATGAGGCTTAAGGTGGGGCTCAATCCAAGGGCTCCTTATATGAAGTCTTGTTCTCTTATCTATGTACCACCATAGGATTATGCTATTTTCCTAAATGGGCTTTAATAGTTGATCCGACTAGGTGACATTACCTACAAAGTGGGGTCAAGTTTTGTTTACCTTGGCAAGTAGATCACTCCTTTATTAGGAGTGGAGTGAACATTGCGATTACAAGTAGTAGCTCGCTTGGTCTTATATGTTGGTTAAGGTCTCCTTTGACATATGTACGTTATGTATGCAAGTGGATTATCTACATGCATGTTTTAATTCAAGCATCGATTACATATGTCATATTAAGCTTATACCTTTTGATTACGATTATACATCTTGATTATTATGGATTATGTCATTGTTGCATTGCACCCTGTATATTTAGTACGTTCCAAGTACTAACACATACTTTTGGCCTACATGATCTCACCATATAGAGATCGAAATTCCTATCCATCCTCCTCCACATGGCTAGTCGAATCATTCGAAGATAGCTTTGGGTGAGTCCTCAATTCTGGAGATAATATCTTACTTTCATGCTTTTGCTAAGAGTTGTCTAATATATTTGGATACTTATCTATGAGGGTGAGCCCTAGAGTTATCTAGTCCCCCGCTTTATTCGTATAAGACGTGTTGTTGGATATGGATATTAAGTATTGAGCTTGACTCTTATTATGTCTATGATATTATAGATATTACACATTATGAATTCTGGAACTTACCATGTTGGCCAATTGAACCAAGGAGCCAAAGCTTCTCATGCTTCTACTCTAGCCTCAAAAGTGACGGGCTTTACAAGGATGAACCCTCCAGAGTTTCATGGTTCCAAGATGGAAGAGGATCCCCAAGAGTTCATTGCTGAGATATATAAGGTGCTTGCTATTATGGGGGTAAGATCAGAGGATAAGGCAAAACTTATGGCCTACTAACTAAAGGGTGTTGCACATATTTGGTTCACTCAATGGAAGCTATAGAAGGGGAACAATGATCCCATCCCATGGGAAGAATTTAATGCCTCCATCCTCAATCGATTTTGCCTTATTAAATTAAGAGAGGCAAAGATGATGGAGTTCATGAATCTTAAACAAGGCTCTATGTATGGGAGTGAGTATTCCCTTAAGTTCAACAAGCTCTCAAAATATGCTCCTCACTTGGTTGCCGATTCTAGGGCAAGAATGAACAAGTTTGTGTCGGAGGTATCCGACTTGGTGAATAAAGAATATCGAACCAATATGCTTGTGAGTGATATGAACTTGTCTCGGTTTATGACCTATGCCAAACAACTTGAAGGGGAGAAATTTAGGAAGAGGAGGAGTGGAGAGTCCAACATGGCTCGGTTTGATGATGGCTTTCAAGGTGCTAGGGTGGTTGTTTTCAACATGGTCATAAATTCCAAGGTCAAGGGTCCTCTAATCGTCCAAACAAAAGGTTTTCTAATGATGGGGTGCCTAACCCAAAGTTTTAAGGTGTCAATGGTGGGATGACTCTCCCAAGGTGCCAAAAGTATTGAAGAAATCATGGTGTCTTATTCTTAATGGATTCAAATACTTGCTATGGATATGGGAAAGCAAGCCACAAGATTATTGGTTGTCCCATGCTCAAAACAATGGTAAGAATGGTCGTCCTCAAGTCCAAGGTGCTCATGTGGGTCAAAGGACAAAGAGAGGCCAACAAGGGCATGCTCCACGACAAAATTGGTTTTATGCTCTCTAAGGAAGACAAGGAGTGGATGAGGTATCTGATGTTGTTACTAGTATATTAAAGGTTTTTTATTATAATGTGTACGCTTTATAGATATGAGTACCACTCTTTCTTTCATTACTCCTTTTGTTTCCAATAAGCTTCATGTATGTGCTGAATTGTTGTGCAAATCCTATGAGCTGTGTACGCCCATTGATGAGTCTATTATTGCTAAAAGAGTCTATAGGGTTTATCATGTGCCTATATTGCATAATGTATTGCCTTGTGATTTTGTTGAACTTGACATGGTATTTTGACATTATTCTTGGGATGGATTAGTTACATACATATCATGTTTCTATTAATTGTAGAACTCGTAAGGTTAGGTTCCAAATTCCTAATGAGCCCATCTTTAAGTGGGAAGGTCATAATTTGGTGGTTAAGGGAAGGTTCATTTCTTGTCTTAAAGACCGGAAATTGATTTCTAAGGGTTGCATTTACCATCTTGTTAGGGTTAGGGTTATTGAGACTAAAGTCCCTCGTAGTGAGCCGATTTTGGTGGTCAACGAGTTTCTTGATGTCTTTCCCGATGATCTTCCTGTTGTTCCTCCCGAAAGGAAAATAGACTTTGGCATAGACCTCCTCTCTGATACACAACCTATTTTCATTCCCCCTTACCATGTGGACCCAACAGAGTGAAAGAAGTTGAAGGACCAACTGGATTTATTGGAGAAGGGCTTCATAAGTCCTAGGAAGTCACTTTTAGGTGTACTAGTGTTGTTTGTATGAAAGAAAGATAGATCATTTAGAATGTGCATCGACTACCGGCAACTTAATAAGATCACTGTAAAGAACAAATATCCTCTACCAAGCATACATCACCTATTTGACCAGCTATAAGGGGCTAGTAATTTTTCTAAGATTGATCTTCCATCTAGATACCTCAAGTGAGGGTAAGAGAGAGTGACATTCCCAAGATGGCTTTTCAAACTAGGTATGGGCACTTTGAATTTGTGGTGATGTCATTTGGCTTAACTAATACACCGATGGTATTTATGGATCTCATGAATAGGGTCTTTAAAACCTACTTTGACATGTTTGTGGTAGTCTTCATAGATGACATATTGATTTATTCACGAAGTGATGAAGAGAATGTGAATCATTTGGGGGTGGTGTTGCAAATTTTGAGGGATAAGAGGTTGTTTGGTAAATTTGAGTAATATGAATTTTGGTTGAAGTAGGTTGCATTCCTAGGGAACGTGGTGTCGAGTAATGGAATTAAAGTGGACCCTAAGAAGACGGAAGTGAAAAAAATTGGTGTAGGCCCTTGATTCCAATAGATGTGAGGAGTTTCTTGGATTTAGTAAGGTACTACCAGAGGTTTGTTAATGGTTTCTCTTCAATTGCATCCCTTTTGACAAAATTGACACAAAAGAAGGCAAAATTTGTTTGGACAAATGAATGTGAAAAAAGTTTTCAAACTTTGAAAGACAAGCTTATGTCCGCTCCTATTTTAGGTTTACCGAAAGGAATAGAAGGGTTTGTAGTTTATTGTGATGCTTCAAGGATTGGTTTGTGATGTGTATTGATGCAAAATGGCAAGGTTATAGCATATGTATCTTGACAACTAAAAGTTCATGAAAGTAATTATCTCACCTGTGATCTTGAATTAGCAGTCGTGGAATTTGCTTTGAAAATATAGCATCATTTTTTGTAGGGAGTTAATATAGATGTATTTACTGATCACAAGAGTCTCCAATATGTTTTCACACAAAGAGATCTTAATTTGAGACAAAGAAAGTGGTTAGATATCCTTAAGGATTATGACATGAGTGTGCACTATCATCCCAGCAAAGCTAATGTTTGGCTGATGTTCTAAGTAGAGTGCCCATGGGATGTCTAGCTCATATTGATAATGGCAATAAGGAGGTGGATAGAGAAGTCCATTGGTTGCCTAGGTTAGGAGTGATGTTAAATGAAGTAGAGAATGGGGGTGTGGGGGTATTTGATGGGTCCAAATCTTCTTTGATTGAAGAGGTCAAGTCCAAGCAAAACCTTGACCCCGCCTTACTAGAATTGAAAGCTTTGGTGAAGGATGGTAAAGTACAGTTTTCTCCCATAGGGGAGATGGTATCCTTAGGTACCAAGGTAGGCTATGTATGCCTAATGTTGATGGATTGAGGGATGTCATTTTGAAAGAGGCACATAATTCATCCTACTCTATTCACCCTTAATTCCACAAAAATGTATAGATATTTGAGGGAGGTGTATTGGTAGGTGGTATGAAAAGAGATATTTCCAAGTATGTAGTCGATTGTCACAATCGCCAACAAGTCAAAGTCGAACATCAAAAGTCGGGTGGCCTAGCCTAAGACATAGATATTCCTACTTTGAAGTGGGAAGAGATCAAGGAGGATTTTGTGATTGGTTTGCCAAAGACTAGGAAGCTCCTTGATTCTAATTGGGTTATTATGGATAGGATGACAAACAATACTCAGTTTCTACTTGTTAAAACCACATATGGTGCCGAGGATTATGCCAAGCTATATATTAATGAGTTGGTTAAGCTGCATAGGGTACCATTGTCTATTTTTTTGGATCGTGGTGCTCAATTCACTTCTCACTTTTAGAGATCCTTCTAAAAAGGTCTTGGTATGAAAATCAAACTTAGCATGAATTTTCATCCTCAAACGGATGGTCAAGGTAAAAGGACAATTCAAACCCTTGAGGACATGCTTAGGGCTTGTGTTTTGGAAATCAAAGGTAGTTGGCATGAACATCCTCCACTCATTAAGTTTGCTTACAATAATAGCTACCACTCTAGTATTGGCGTGGTTCCCTTTGAAACTTAATATGGTAGGCATTGTAGATCCTCCGTTGGGTGGTTTTATGTGGAGGAGATGTCCTTTTTGGGCCGGGATTTGGTTATGGAAGATTTGGAGAAGGTGAGGTTCATAAGAGAGAGATTGAAGATGGCTCAAAGTAGGCAAAAGTCCAACTTCAATGTGAGAAGGAGAGACCTTGAGTTTAATGTTGATGATTGGGTATATTTGAAGGTCTCACCCATGAAGGGTGTGGTTGATTTTGCAAGAAAGGGAAATTGAGCCCAAGATTTTATGGGACCCTATAGAATTTTGAGGAGAATTGGTAAGGTTTTCATATGAATTGGAATTGCCAACGGATATGAGTATGGTTCATCCTGTCTTCCATGTGTCTATGTTGAGGAATTGTGTTGGTGACACAAGTATATTGTACCATTAGAACTTGTGGGTGTTGTGAAGGATAACTTGACCTATGAGGAGGTCCCGGTGGAAATCTTGGATAGGCAAGTCAAAAGGTTAAGAAACAAAGATGTGGCATCCGTCAGTGTTTTGGAGGAATTATCAAGTTGAAAGTGCCACTTGGGAAGCCGAAGTGGACATAAAGAAGCGATATCCATACCTCTTTCACTCTACTCAAGCCAAAGGTAACAAATTGAGTCCTATCTATAATTTCAACTGATACGTTTCAGCCTTCATGTCATTTCTGCATACATACATGTTCATGGTAACTAGGTTTAGTGATTTTTGATATATATGTTTGAAACATTTTCAAAATGATATTTAAGTGCAATTATTGCATTCATGTCGGGCTAAAAGTTTCCTAATCACTCCTCTTATGTATGTTTTCTTTACATTCGAGGATGAATGCTCCTAAGGGGGAAATATTGTAACACCTCTCACGGGCCTCGTAAATGTCCTATAGTTTATTTCTTAGATATCTCAAAATCCGTGTATGATTTCACAAATCCATGCATGATTCCACAAATTCGAC
>JAABOM020000012.1:14528961-14549450 GCA_011800125.2 Solanum clarkiae | reverse complement strand
TTGTATACAACAGTTGTAAAGATATATATACTATCCTAATAGTACTTCACAGTGGCGTAAAATAAGAAAAGACAAAATTTATGCATATGTAATTGACACTGCCACGCAATTCTCCTAATTACTTTTCAACCAAAGCCACATCTTACATCTAAACTTGAGATTGTAATTCCACTATAAAGAACATTAAAGGATAAGTTTTCACCCTAGCAATTAATGTACATAGCCATCAAACATAGATAGAAATTTCCTCACCTGAAAGCTACGGGTTTTGTTTCTCTTCATGTTGACTGACGCCACACGTAAGACCCAAACCCTATCTTGTTTTTTATTTCTTCTATATTAATTGAACCCTGCTAACTTATTTTTATTTATGGGAGGTATATGGTATATAATTTTAACTAAATCACCACTTTAAACCATTATCTAATTTAATTATCCAAAGTTACCCCCAAGCTAGATAAAAAAGTCATCGAAGAGTTCAAAAGACTCATTATAATTTACCAGATAAATCTTTTATAACATAAGAAATTCTATTTCTTTAAAAAAAAACTTAACGGGTCGTTACAGGAGATACCAATTTACCTACCATTCGTCTCCGAATGGTCAAAAGAAAAGCAAGGGTTAGAATGGGTACCTGACTTAATGAAAAGATATGGATATCATCCACGCATATCTGTCTTGTTCTCCCAAGTAGACTCCTCAATTGGATGATTTTTCTACTGAACCTTCACTGATGTAATCTCCTTTGATCTCAACTTATGGATCTCCCTATCAAGGATAGCTACAGGCTCTTCCTCATAAGACAGGTTCTCATCAAGTAGTATCGAGTCCCAGTGAATAATGTAGTTCCCATCACTATGATATTTCTTCAGCATAGACACATGAAAACTGGTGTACTCTGAATAAACCTGGTTTCACGACCCAAGCCTAGGGCCTAGACATGACCGGCGAATGGGGAACCTGAAGGAAACCCAAACAAGCCTCTTAGCATATTACCACACATCCTTGGTCGTAGAAATAAGTAATTCACATAAGAGATTTGAAATTAGGGGCAAGGGACTAAGGGAAAGCATGTATATCAACAACAACAAGTGACCAAAAGAGTCAAGGCTCATATCATAGATACATAACATGTCCAAAAACACCTCTACTACATAGGTAAGAGCGGGGGCCAAGACAAAGCAACCACGCTCACCCTTATAGTCAAAATAGAACATAAAGAAGAATGTCTCAATACATAATAAGAGAAACATAGACTAAGGTCCCCTGAGTGGAGGACTCACCAACTAGCTTGAGTAGTACCGACTAGCCACATTAACGAGAAGGATGATCAACTTGGGCTGCGGCTCCTACATGGTGATATCATGTAGGCAAGAGTATGCGAGTAAGTATGTAGGATGCAATGCAATAAGAAATATGCATCATAATCAAAATACATAATGATAGACAATAGGCATAATATAGTAATATGGCATGTATGATCAATGCTAAAATATAATATGCTTAAATAACTCATGCTCATATAGGATATCATATGTATAGAATAGACCAAATTAGATTTCCAAAGTACAAACCCCTTGGTAGGTTAGCGATGATGTTGTCCAATCACTTAGGTGGTGAAGTACTAACCCTTCACTCGATTGATGAGTACAAACCCCCAACTCAGTTGATGATAATGCCACCCCATCATCTAGGTGGTGAAGTACTAACTCTTCACTTGATTGATGAGTACAAACCCCCAACTCAGTTAGTGATGATGCCTCCCCATCACTAGGTGGAGAAGTACAAACCCTTCCCTCGATTATTGAGTACAAACCCCCATCTCGGTTATCCAGGTTCTTGGACCCCCGGATTGGGCATGGTCTAATGCAACACTTTATATAGGATTTATCATATATATATAAGCTCATTCCATCATCATAACATCAATTATATCACATCTCATGCTTTGGACCTTCAATTCCTCAAGAAGCCATAACCAGATATTTTATCAAACACTTAGAGGGTGAGAAATGGTAGTATAAAATCATGCAAGAAAATCTATTGTAAAACAATCAATTAACACCATGCAACATCCTCAAGAAATGTACATCAAAATCCCTTATCAAATCTTACATTTGATCCAAGAGTTATAGCATAAAACATAGCAAAACAGTCACAACTTTACATAGCTTTAACATAGTTCATAGACATGTTCATAATAGTAAACCCATTTGTAAAATCCGATTTAAATCATGCAAATTGAGTAAAAAGGGGATTAGGGCACCCTTGGTGGAAGATACCAATGGCTAAAACCTATATATCTTAGCTTTGGAGAAGCTCTTGGTGAGATTTAAAATGGAAGCTTAAAGCTTGAAGGAAATCCTTAGTTCCGGATGAGGGTTTTAAGACGTGAATTTTGGAGTGAAAATATGGCTAAGTGTTTTGGGGAGTGTTTGAAAATATTTAGGATTATAGAAGGGTGAAATTTGGCTAAGTATAAATAAAAACACGTTTGGGAACACTTAGGCCCAAGACCCCAAAGCCTTGGACCGAGATGGAAATCACTGGCAGTGAAATACATAAGTCCGCGACATGGACCTGTCGCAGAGGACAAATTAACACATGTTCGCAACATCTACGCGTCGCGGTGCTGTCGCGAATTGTCTCTAGAAAATGAAATTTTGGAAATTTGAAATTGTGATTCGATTGTTCTAAAATCGGGGTTAGACCCTTTTTCCCCTAATTTTGACCCCTGAACAAGAATATGAAGTTGGATTTTTTAAATAGCAAACAAATTTTGAGATATATGGAACTTAAAATTCAAGGTATTCTGAGGCACATTTTTGGGCACTTTTCGGGGTCGTTTCAATATCTTCCCCTTGGAAACATTCTTCCCAAAGGTAAAAGAGACGTACAAGACAAGAATGATCATAAACAAACCAGCCCCAACCAAAATGTAACATTACATTTAAAACACAATTTCCAAAATCTTAACATAAGTGTAAAATCATCATAATTTGCCAACTTAAACATGAATGCATATGAATGACACAGGGGCTGAAACATAAGACTTGAAATCACAAGAAGGGGTTCAACATGTTATCATAACCTTGAATAGAGTGAAAGAGGTACGAATATAACTTTTCCATGCCCGCTCCAGCTCCCCGAGAGGCACTTTCGACTTGACGATTCTTTCAAAAGGGCCTTGACGAACACTACACCCTTACCAATCAACTTCTTCAACCTTCCACCCAATACCTCTACCGTGACCTCTTCCTAAGGAAATGTATCCTCCAAAACACCTACAATCTTACAAGTTCTATAGCACTAGAGTCACCACCACATCCCTTCAACCTAAAAGCATGAAAAACCGGACAAACCATAACCATATCCCTAGGTAATTCCAATCTTTAAGCAACCTTATCAATCCTCCTCTACACTCTATAAGGACTCACAGCCCTATACTTATTGTCAACCTTAGTTACACATTGTCCACTTGGTACTATAAACCACTGTCTCCCCCTTGAGAGACAACATCCACTCTATCATCTTGTCACCCAAAAACTCCAACTCTAATAGGGCAAAATGAAGGCCTTGCTTACTCTAGACCTCTTCAACCAAAGAGGATTTGGAACCATCACGAAAACTATACCACCATGCTCAACTTCCTCCAACCTAATCCCCAATCTAGCCAACTGATAGACCTCTCTAGTCACTGCTTTGCCACCGTCATCAACATATTCTAGGCTACTCATAGGCACCCTATTTAGAGCACTGACCATAACATTAGTCTTACTGGAGTGATAATGCACAGTCATATCATAATCCATAAGGATTTCCAACCACCTTCTTGTTACCCTCAACTCACATCTATTGTATTAAGAAAACAACCTCTCATCCCCCAAGACTTGCAATGCTACCCCCAAATGGTTCACAAGGTCTAAATAAGCGAATACTCCACCACTAGAGACCACCACAAAACATGTCAAGGTAGTGTTTTAAGACCCTATTCATGAAACCCCTAAACAAAGCCGGTGCATAAGTCAACCAAACAACTCCACCAATACTCAAAGTACTCGCTCCTAGTCCGAAAAGACACTTAGGGATATCACCTACCCTCATCATCACTTGGGGACAAAACCTAAAGCAAAGATCATTCTTAAAGAAGTGACTAGCCTGTTGTAGTTGACCAAATAGATCATCCATCCTTAACCATCATATTACAACCTCATGGGTTTTACATTCACTGGAAGTAAGCTATGTAAGTAGCCAAACCACTCCAAGACCTCCAACCCATCAAACCAAGTTCAACCAAGATCACAAGACAAGACTCTATGCAATAAGAACATGGCACCCATCATAGATCCCTTCTAGCTACAATAGAATCGCGCAACTATCCCAGACACACACATGAATCCTATTAGCACAAAGGAATAACACGAGAGATAGTAACTCCCGGACCTATCGAATCACCCTACTCAAAATGTTGATTACAACTTAGGCCTTACTTAGGGGCAACTAAGTCATAGGAGAAGTGATAGAAGATAACCTATTCACAACCTCCAGTATTAGCCTGCTAAGCCCAAGAAGCTCCTAATATCTTATGAGTTCTAAGGTCTAGGCGAATCTCTAATCACCTTCGTCTTACTAGGGTCCACTTTAATACCATCACCCAGCACCACACAACCTAGGAAGGCAACCTCTTACAATCAAACTCCCACTTCTCCTATTTGGCATCCAACTTTCTTCCTTAAACTTTGTAGTATTACCCTCAAATAACTCACATATACTACCTCAATAGGGAAATGAACCATCATATCATCTTCAAAACTGCCATAAGCCTATTAGAGTAGAGGCTAAAGGATCTTATTCATGAGACTTATTGGCCTAGCCAATGCACTAGTCCAACCAAAGTACACCACCCCAAATTCGAAATATCAAAAAGGGACATTCAAGGCCTCATCTACCACCAACAACAATTCAATAACCAAAACAACTTAGGTTCAACATCTCCTATTCTCACAAGATAATAAATGCAACCCCTTAGAGATTAATTGTACCTTAAGACATGAAATAGACTACCTCCTTTGCCACCATTTGAGAACCTCCCACTCAAGGAAGGGCCCATTAGGGATACGGGATCTAGCTCTATGGGTTCTACCACCCATGAAGATACAACATACATGTAACAATTCTATCCCTATAATGATATCAAAATTTTACCACACCAACGCCAACACGCCACAAAGCAAGACCTAATGCAATACAACCCCAGAACACCTATAAACCTTCTAGCAACTATATACCTATCAAAAGGATAGATGCCAAATATCCATTCATCTACTTGGGCACACAAAAAGCCCCACTAGTGACCAAAAAGAATAGAGAAGAAATAGTGGCACTCCGGGCCATCAATACAACCACATCAAAGCTAAAAGAAAATTTTAACATACTGATAGCAACATCCTCCTTGAACCTCTTGATCAACATCACCACCCTTACTCTTGTATCGACCATGTGGGCAATCCAGAATTCTGTGGCCTATCTGACCACACCCAAAGCATACACCTGTGTTCCTCCAACACGGGCCAACATGACCATCCTACACGTAGGACACTTGGGATTAGTCATCCCCCATCACCTCCTTTGCTTTTATTGAGTTTACGAGGGCAATCCTTAACTTATGATCCATCTCCCCACAACCATAACAAGCATTAGTACCTCTCAAGCATGGGCCAACATGGCCTCTACCATATTTTGGGCACCTAACATAAGGTACCCCACCACCACTACCTCTACACTTAAGACTTTGGAACATACCCACATTAGGGGCCTCTTGGCCTCACTACCTCTCCTCTCACCATTAGAAGTCTCGGGAGCACCCACATGTCGATCAAGTTGAGTTGCCAATTTTGCCACCTCTTTCGCCACTTCCCATAGAGCATTGCAAATCTCCACGTCTATCATAGCACCGTCCTAAGTAACTTGAGACATATCCTGAAATGTAGTGGTTAAGGGTTAGCAATCATCCCTAGGGATCTAACTCTATCGCACGACATGATTATGAAGAAGTGAAACATTTCCTAAAACGTCTCATAGCCACCTACTCATAGTTGTGGTGCACAACACAACCATGAATAAGATTCTAATCGATGCGGTGTGTTGGACTCTAAGGATCTATTAACCTAGTGTTATAATACCATCGTTTTCATGACCCAAGCCTAGGGCCTAGACGTGACCAGCGAATGGGGAACCCGAAGGAACCCCAAACAAGCCTCTTAGCATATCATTACACATTCTTGGTCGCAGAAATAAGTAATTATCATAAAATATTTTAAATTAGGGGAAAGGGACTAAGGGAAACCTTGTATATCAACAATATCAAGAGACCAAAAGAGTCAAGGCTCATATCATATATACATAACATGTCCAACAACACCTCTACTACATAGATAAGAGCGGGAGCCAAGAAAAAGTAACCGGGCATACCCTCATAGTCAAAATAGAATATAAAGAAGATTATCTCAATACATAATAAGAGAAACATAGACTAAGGTCCCCGGAGTGGAGGACTCACCAACCAACTTGAGTGGTATCGACTAGCCACATGGAGGAGAAGGATGATCAACTTGGCTATGGCTCCTACATGGTGATATCATGTAGGCAAGAGTATGTGTTAGTACAATTGAATGTACTAAGTATGTAGGATGCAACGCAACAAGAAATAGGCATCATAATCAAAATGCATAAGGATAGACAATAGGCATAATATAGTAATATGGCATGTATGATCAATGCTAAAGTAAAATATGCTTAAATAACTCACGCTCATATAGGATATCATATGTGTAGAATAGACCAAATTAGATTTCCAAAGTGCAAACCTCTTGGTAGGTTAGTGTTGATGCCGCCCCATCACTTAGGTAGTGAAGTACTAACCCTTCACTCGGTTGATGAGTACGAACCCCCAACTCTATTGGTGAAAATGTCACCCTATCACCTAGGTGGTGAAGTACTAACTCTTCACTCGGTTGATGATTACAAACCCCTAACTTGGTTAGTGATGATGTCGCCCCCTCACTAGGTGGAGAAGTACAAACCCTTTCCTCGATTAATGAGTACAAACCCCCATCTCAGTTATCCGGGTTCTTGGACCTCCTGGATTAGGCATGGTCTAGAGCAACACTTTATATAGGATTTATCATATATATAAGCTCATTCCATCATAATAACATCAATTATATCATATCTCATGCTTTGGACCTTTAATTTCTCAAGAAGTCATAACCGGATATTTTATCAAACGCTTAGAGGGTGTGAAATGGTAGTATAAAATAATGCAATTTAGAGATAAAATCATGCAAAATAATCCATTGTAAAACCATCATTAACACCATGAAACACCCTCAAGCAATATACATCGAAACCCCTCGTCAAATCTTACATTAGGTCCAAGATTTATAGCACAAAACATAGCAAAACAGTCACAACTTTACATAGTTTTAACATAGTTCATAGACATGTCCATAGTAGTAAACCTATTTGTAAAATCAACTTTAAATTATGCAAATTAAGTAAAAAGGGGATTAGGGCACCATGGATGGAAGAACCCAATGGCTAAAACCTACATACCTTAGCTTTTGTGAAGATTGAAAATGGAGACTTGAAGCTTGAAGGAAATCCTTAATTCTCGATGAGGGTTTTGAGACTTGAATTTTGGAGTGAAAATATGGCCAAGTGTTTTAGGGAGTACTGACAAATGTTTAGGATGATATAAGGGTGAAATTTGGCAAAGTATAGATAAAAACTTATTTAGGAACACTTAGGCCCAAGACCCCAAAGCTTTAGACTGAGATAGAAATCACTGGCAGCGAAATACATGTGGACCTATAGCAGAAGCCAAATTAACACATGTATGTGACAGTTGCGCATCACTGTGCTGTCACGGATCATCTCTGGAAAATGAAACTTTGGAAATTTGAAATTGTGATTCGATTGTTCTAAAATCAAGTTATACCCTCTTCTCCTAAATTTGACCCTATGAACAAGAATATGAAGTCGAATTTTTGAAATAGCAAACAGATTTTGAGATATTTGGAATTTAAAATTTTGGACATTCCAAGGCACATTTTTGGGTACTTTTTGGGGTTGTTTCACCTGGAGGCAAAGCCAACTCATAGGCTACCTCTCCCATGCGCTTGAGAACTTCAAACAGTCTAATATGTGATTCGATTGTTCTAAAATCAAGTTATACCCTCTTCTCCTAAATTTGACCCTCTGAACAAGAATATGAAGTCGAATTTTTGAAATAGCAAACAGATTTTGAGATATTTGGAATTTAAAATTTTGGACATTCCAAGGCACATTTTTGGGTACTTTTTGGGGTTGTTTCACCTGGAGGCAAAGCCAACTCATAGGCTACCTCTCCCATGCACTTGAGAACTTCAAACAGTCTAATATATCTCAGACAGAGCATATCTCGCTCATCGAACCTCACCACACCCTTCATGGGTGAAACCTTCAACAATACTTGCTCTCCCTCCATGAACTCCAGGTCCCTAACCTTTCGGTTTGCATACTTCTTCTGCCTGCTCTGTGCTGCTAGAAGCTTCTCCTGAATCAATTTCACCTTCTCTAATGTCTCCCTTAGAAGATCAGTATCCCAAGGCCTTATCTCGAATGCATGAGACCAACCAATGGGAGACCTACATCTCCTTCTATATAATGCTTCAAAATGAGCCATGTCAATGCTCGAGTGGTAGCTATTATTATATGAAAACTTTCCCAAAGGTAAGAACCGATCCCAATGACCACCAAAATCTATCACACATGCACGAAGCATATCCTCCAGCACTTATTGTCATTTTGGATTGTCTATCAGTTTAAGGGTGAAATGCAGTACTAAGATCCAATCTGGTACCTAGCTCAGCCTGCAAGTTCCTCCAAAAGTTAAAAGTAAACTGCGTACCTCTATCTAATATGATGGAGATCGGAACCCCATGCAAATGAACAATCTCGCTAAGAGTTTGGCTAACTTCTTTGCATTATAAGTAACCTTTACTAGAATAAAGTGGGCAGTCTTGGTCAACCTGTCAAATATCACTTATATTGAATCAAATTTACCCAATGTCTTTGGAAGACCAACCACAAAGTCCATGGCAATACTTTCCCACTTCCATTCAGGAATGGGAATTCTTTGGCGAGTCCCTCCAGGCCTCTGGTGCTCATACTTTACTTGCTGGCAATTGGGACATTGAGCAAAAAAATCAGCGATATCATGCTTCATCCTACTCCACTAATAATGCTGCCTTAAATCATAATACATCTTGTTGCACCAGGATGTATGGAGTACATCAAACTCTAAACTTCTGCAAGAACAATCTGAATCAAATCATCAACAGGAGCACACATACCTGCCCCTTAATCCTCACAACACCTTCCTCATCAATCACAACTTCCTTGGCCTTCCCTTGTAAGAATATATCACAAATTTAGCTCAGCTTTTCATCATCAAACTGCTTCTCTTTAATCTTGTTAAGAAGTAATGGTTTTGCTTCTATATAGGCCAAGAGTTGTCCCTTCTCAGTTATTTCCAGCTCATAAGGTCATTAGCTAGAGCTTGGACTTCTTTAGCTAATGGATGCCTAGAAACCTGCAAATGGGCTAAACTCCCCATGCTTCCTGCTTTTCTACTCAATGCATCAACACCAATATTAACTTTGCAAGGGTGATAAAGAACAGTAATATCATAGTCCTTTAGCAATTCCATCCATCTTTTCTACCTCAAATTCAAGTCATTTTGCGTGAATATATGTTGTAAACTGTGATGGTCAATATATACTTCACATTTGACCCCATGTAGGTGATGCCTCTACAGCTTCAATGCAAATACAATAACAGGCAACTCAAAATCATGAGTGGGATAATGACGTCTATGCACCTTCAATTGCATTAACACTACACCTAAACCAGAATAAGATGCATTAACACTACACCTAAACTAGAATAAGATGCTTCACGAGAAACAATGAAATCTTTACCTTCAAGTGGTAAAGCAAGAATCAGTGCGGTAGTCAACAGGGTCTTAAGTTTCAGAAACTCTCTTCACACTCATCTGATAATATAAATGGAACATTCTGCTTGGTCAAACTGGTCAGTTTGGAAGCAATAGAAGGAAATCCCTTGATGAATCAACGGTAGTAGCTAGCTAAGCCAACAAAACACCTCACTTCTGAGACGTTAGTGGGCCTTGTCCAATTTTTCACTACTTCAACCTTCTGAGGATCCATCATAACTCCATCTTTAGAAACCACATGCCCCAAGAAGGAAACTGAATCAAGCCAAAACTCACAATAGAGAATTTGGCATATAATTTCTTCTCTCTTGGCAGCCCTAGAACAATTCTCAAGTGCTCTTCATGCTCCTTTTTGCTCTTTAAGTAGATCAATATATCATCAATAAAGATAATAACAAAGAGATCCTGGTATGGCTTAAAGATTTCTTTCATCAAACTCATGAAAGCAGCAGGAGCATTTGTAAGTCCAAAGGACATAACCAAAAATTCATAGTGCTCATACCTTATTTGAAAAGTAGTCTTTGGCACATATGCTGCCGTACTTTTAACTGGTGATAACCCGACCTCAAATCGATTTTTTAGAAGACATAAGCACCCTACAGCTGATCGAATAAGTCATCAATACGGGGAAGGGGGTACCTGTTCTTAATAATTACCCTGTTCAGCTGCCTGTAGTCTATACACATACGAAGGCTACCATCTTTCTTCTTCATAAAAAGAATCGGAGCACCCTAAGGAGAGACACTTGGTCTAATAAAACCTTTACCCAACACTTCTCGAAGTTGGGCTTTCAACTCTCTCAATTCAGTCGGGGCCATTTTGTAAGGTGGAATAGAAATAGGATGAGTACCTGGCTCCAGATTAATACAAAAATCAATATCCCTATCTGGTGGCATGCCAGGTAGGTCTGTAGGAAAGACATGCACAAATTCACGCACTATTGCGACAGATTCAGTTGAGGGCTCTTTGGAATTATTATCCCTGAGATGTGCTAGAAAGGCTAGACAACCCTTACTCACTAACTTCTTAGCATGCAGAAAAGAGATGATTCTAACTGGAGAAGGGAAATAATCACCTTCCCACACCAGTTGATCCATCCCAGGCTTGGCCAATGTCACAGTCTTAGCACTGCAATCCAAGATAGCAAAATTTGGAGAGAGCCAAGTCATACCCTGGATAACATCAAAGTCAACCATATCTAGAATAATCAAATCTACATAAGTTCTGCTTCCCACAAAAGTCACAAGGAAAGACCTATACACCTTCTCAACTAACACAGACTTACTAACAAAAGTGGAAACACGAATAGGCGTATCAAGTAGGTCATAATGCAAATTAAGTCCGTCAGCAAAAGCAGAAGATATATATGAAAAAGTGGATCCAGGATCAAATAATACGAAGGCAATGTGATCAAAGACTAGAAGGGTACCTGGGGTAACAAAATCTAATGCCTCTGCCTCTGGCCTCCCTAGAAAAGTATAATAATGGGCTTTATCGCCTATTTGACCATTTCCTCAGCCAGGCTGTGTACCAATAGTTCAAACCTGCCTGCCACCTCCACCGGACTGGTGACCCCCATGACCTTGGCCACTACGTCCTCCAGAATGATGGCCCTACCATGACCACCTCGACCTCTAGGTATTGGGCTTCTATAACCCTGATAATACCAAGGCTGACTCTCCCTGGACAATACCTTCTAACATGCCCAACCTCCCCACATCCATACCAAGACTTAGGATCAAGAGTTGGCCTTTGTGAAGTTGTGAAGTTGAAGAAGATTGAATATAACCCCCAAAATTAGGGAGCAGCTGGCTAGTTCCTGATGGAACCCTATCTGAAACTTGCAATGAAAACTGAATCAGACGGGCTGAATAACCATCAGAACTTTGTCCTCTAGAGTAAGAAGGCTGAGCTCTCCTTCCTTATAGAACTTCTTAAATGTTGCTATCTTGGTGAAGTTATTTGGCTTCACTCTCTCTACCAGTATACCAAATCTACCACTTGCTGAAAGGACTTTGCTAAATTAGCCACCTGCAAGGCTGAAAACTGCAAATCTGACCTCAATCCTTTCACAAAGCAACGAATCCTCTCTTTTGGACTGAAACAACGTTGGGTCGGATATCTAGATAGAGCAGAAATTTGGCCTCATAGACTGCAACAGATATCTTCCGCTGCTCTATATTAAGAAACTCGTCTCTTCTCTTATTCCTCAAATTACAAGGAATATACTTTTCCATAAAGAAGTTAGAAAAGGTTGTCCAAGTCATAGGTGGTGCTTCTACTGGCTGACACTCAACATGCGACCTCCACCATATTTTAGCATCTCCCTGAAGTTACTAGGTTACGAACTCAACACCAAATCGCTCTAATATATCCATCTTATAAAGCAACTCATGGCAATCAACAAGGAAGTCATAAGAATCCTCAGATTTAATGCCTTTGAAGATAGGAGGTTTCAACTTTAGGAACTTAACAAAAAGATTATGCTGGTCACTAGTCATTATAGGCCCTGTAGTCAATCGGGGAAACATGTGTGTCTCTAAGGATGCATCTATACAAGGGGCCACAACAGTTGCATATTGTAATCCCTGAACCTAAGGTGTTGGGGGTTCTTGGCCCTGATCAGATAACCCATTGAGATAGGTAAGAACCTGGTGGATCATCTCTAGTGTAGGTTGTGGTGGTGCTTCCTTATCATGAGACTGCCTATCCACCACCTCAACATCCTCTCTAGCTACCTCATTAGCTGGTGGAGGGGTCACTGCTCTTTCTCTAGATGGACTAACTGCTTGGCCCTTACCTCTAGTGGGATTTCTCCCACGACCTATACCATGGCCTCTCATCACTCTTCCTCCTCTGCCTACGGCCCCAATGACTGGCTAAGGCAGTGTTGTTTCTCTAGCTCTAACCATCCTACGAAATAGAATCAAGAGAATCAGATACCAATTTGTATCACCTAGATACCAATTGAATTCAAGTAATAGCACAAAAGATATAAAGAAGGGAGTCTTCCTAAGGTCCTATAGCCTCACGAAGAAAAGTAAAGGCATCCCCGTACCTTTCGGCAAGACTCTACTAGACATGTCCTTGTGTGATGAGATCATTTAACCTAAAGCTCTGATACCAAATTTTTCACGACCCAAAATGGACCGAGAGTGGCACCCATACTTACCCTCCTAGGTAGGCGAACCAATCTCATGCTATACTAACAGTTCACTTATACAATATGATGACAATCAAAAGGTTAAACTCATAAAACAAAAATAACCCAAATATCACTAAGTTTGTCACATAACATTCCCCAAAATCTGAATTCATCACATCAAGGACACTAATCTCAAAATATCAAGTCTAAGAATATCAACACTAAAATGAATGAAAAAGTGGTTTATGTCCGAAAACTAAGGACACCATGACAAGACTAATAGGATCCAATGCGATCTAGAGAAATAGCTCACCCTGGAACCTGATGTGCTGAAGATTGACTAGAGCTGAGGGCGAGTCGCAGTCGTGGAACACTTGCTAAACTCTAAAAAACAAAAATAAGAAAAATACAAGTACGGGTCAGTATGGACAACATTCACTAAATAGGTATTAATCGGCCAACTCAAAATTGAAATCAATATGCATAAAATAATAGTAGGAAATCAACCATAACACTTAACAGGCAAAAACAGCAAGAAACAAGTACACAACCAATCAATGATATCAATAATACAACGTGGCACCCGATCCAATATATATATGTGTGTGTGCGCGCGCGCGCATGCGTGTTTGTTGAACGTGCCACCTAATCCTATAATATATATGTGTCGGAACATGACACCCGATCCTATAATATATATGTATCGGAATGTGACACCCAATCCTATAATATATATGTGTCGGAACATGACACCCGATCCTATAGTATATATGTGTCGGAACTTGCCACCCGATCCTATAGTATATATGTGTTGGAACGTGACACCCGATCCATTATAATATATATGTGTTGGAACGTGACACCCGGTCCTATATATTATTCATTATTCTTTATCATTACTTCTCACTTCATTTCATCAAGCCTTCTTTATTCAAAGCACCACTTTGAGAAATCAACTTCAAGATTATGGGTTTCATGGTCTTAGGATTGCAGACTAGTCACAACAATATATCAATCAACCAAACCACAACGATTAAATGTATAGAAGATTGCATAGCTTTACTCAATGACTATCAATCGCTATTAAGAGTCTTCTTATTAGATAGAACAAACCACAACCTACCTTAAACTGAAGAATAAAAGTCTAGATAGTTTACCACTGCTTTTTCCTTCCTCAATGCCTCAGAACCTTTCGAATCTATCAAAATATATAATATTCATAAGAAAGCGAGTCCATCGACACCCATATTCCTATATATCTAGCTTGAATCCAAAAACGCATCCAATTTGATAATTAAGTTCCTAAATATTGAAATGTAAGAGAAACTACATACATACATATATATATACACACACGTATACACGAGGAAAAGGGTTGCTGCACATTTGCAGCTCCTCAGCGTTTTTCTCTTTGTTATTGTCTTTAATGCTCACATAAGTACCCGATCCAATAGTTTCGTAACTAACCACAATATCCATTTTATGTCCCAATATACTCATATCTAATGTTGTTAAAGACAAAAATGCATACAACAGTTGTAAAGATATATATACTATCCTAATAGTACTTCATCAGTATAAGACAAAACCTATTCATATGCAATTGATATTACCACTCAATTCACCTAATTACTTTTCTACCAAAGCCATATCTTACATCTATACTTGATATTGTAATTACACTATAAAGAACATTAAAGGATAAGTTTTCTCCCTAGCAATTAATGTACAGAGCAATTAAACATAGATAGAAATTTCCTCACCTAGATGCTATGATTTTTGTTTCTCCTCGTGTTGATTGATGCCGCATGTAAGACCCAAAGCCTTTCTTGCTCTTTATTTTTTCCACATTAAATTGAACCCTGCTAACTTATTTTTATTTATGGGAGCTACATGGTATAGAATTTTAACTAAATCATCACTTTAACCCATTATCTAATTTAATTATCTAAAGTTACCCCAAGCTAGATAACAAAGTCATCGAAGAGTTCAAAAGACTCATTAAAATTTACTAGATAAATCATTTATAACATTAGAAATTCTATTTCTTCAAAAACAACTTAATGGGTCGTTACAAAAGGAATCCAGGTAAGGCCTGAACACTCAGTTCATCAATTGCATAAAGGTTGTGGGGGCATAGTCAACCCAAATGATATAACTATAAACTCACAGTGCTCATACCGAGTTCTGAAAGCAGTTTTTGGGATGTCTGACTCTCGAAACCTCTAAAGGTGATTCTTGACCTTAAATCAATTTTGGAGAACACTGATGCACCCTGAATCTAATCAAACAAGTCATCAACAGGAGTCAAAGGATACTTATTCTTGATGGTGACTTTGTTCAACTGATGATAGTCAATACATGTTCTCATGCTACCATCCTTCTTCTTCACGAACAACATTAGTTCACCACAAGGTCACACACTAGGCTGAATAAGTCCCTTCTTCAACAGATCTTCTAATTGATCCTTCAATTCCTTTAACACTATGGGAAATAAAGGGAAATGGATATAGGCTTAGTGCCCGACTCCAAATCGATGGAAAGTTCAATATTGCTATCCAAGGGAGCACCCAGTAAGTAAGTAGGAAATACATCCATGAGTTCCCTCACTACTCTTGTCGTCTCTAAAGAGGATGGCTCCTTAGAAATATTGTGTACATGATCCAAATAATACAAACACCCATGCTTCATCATATGCCAAGCATGAACATAGGAAATCACCCCTTTAGGATAAGAGCTAGGAGTGTTTGCCCATACTAACTGAGGTAAACCCAAATATGCTACAGTCATAGTCTTAGCATAACAATCAAGGATCTCATGATAAGGAGACAAACCATCCATTCCTAAAATAACATCAAAGTCTAACATGTCTAGGAGGATCAAATTGACCTGCGTCTCCGTACCTAAGATTACCACTATACAACCCCAATATACCCTATCTGCTATAAAGGATTCACCCATCGATGTTGCAACACGAATAGGCACATCAAGGGGCTCAGACATAACATCGATATCATTAGAAAAATAACCAGATACATATGAATAGGTAGACCTAGGGTCAAATAATACTAAAGCTAAACGATGGGAAACTGGAACCATACCTTAAATCATAATATCATATGTTTTTGCCTCTATTCAGACTAGAAAAATATAGCATACATGACACTCACCATTGACCTGTGATCCACCATGAGCACCACCTCTAGCTCTACCCCTAGTACCTCTGTACTACCTCTCACACTTTGTGAAGAACCTCTAGTTGCTGGAGCTGGTGTAGACTGGGTCATTTGTGTCCTTGATGGAAAAGAAAGAGGAGTACGCCTGGGGAAATCCTTGGCCTTGTGGCCAAACTTTTCACATACATAACAACCTTTGGGCCCAGAACTCTGATACGGAAGACCTGAAGAACCATTACGCATCCCTGAAACAAAGGAACCATCATAACTGGTCTAGTTGGATCTAGGCCCACCAGTACTATTCACACCAGGATTGGCTGCATGAACTTGTCTCACCTGATAACCCTAAGCACCCTGCCTCTGAGAATCTCTATCTTTGGGTATATAACTTCCAAACTGACCCTAATAGCAAGACCTTTTACCACTACCCTATCGTGTATGTTTGATGCCCTCTATCATCCTAGCATGGTAAACAATGCTCTGAAAGGAACTGCCAGATAACACAAGAGAGGCTGTGGCCTCCTAGAGATAACTTGTGAACCCCTTCACAAATCGGTGAATCCATTCAAACTCCGTGGGAATACTAGATATGGCATAGTGGGACAACTCAAGGAATCATGCTTCGTACTGGGACACAGTTATACAACTATGCTCCAATTTGTCGAACTCATCATGATGTCTATCACAAAGACTATAGGTACGAACCTCTCAAGAAAGATTCCGTAAACTATTCCCAACTCATTGTTGGAGTATCAACAGTCCTTCAGGCCATTACTGACCTCCACCACTCTTTGGCCATGCCTGTGAACTGATAAGATTTATAAGCTGCTCCGTGGGCCTCCCTCAAATTAAATAGTCAATCCAGACACTTCGTCAGAAAGTCATATTCTCCATCCTTAGTTGTAGCATTAAATTTGGGGAGGAGCAATCTCACAAATCTTTCAAAGCTTTTCTGCTTAGAGAAGGACATAGCAGCACTAGTAGAAACTGGCAGCGCTGAAAACCTCGGAGGTACAATATAAGGCATGGAAAATAGACTCGGGGTCTGGAATCTCATACTAGGTCCTTGAGCTAGTTAAGAAGGACCAACAAGTATAGCAGGGATCGGGGTACCTGGAAGATCACTAGTTGCAGGGGTACTTTCCAACCTTTCCAACAACTGAGTCAATAGATCTTATAATATCGGTGTACCCTTTGAGGCCGCAGGATTCTGAATGGGTCCTCAGCATGTTTCTCATGCTCATAAATTGGGTCAACAATAGACTCAAGTGAAGCCCCTCTGGTCTGATCTCGGGCTAGTGTTGCTCCTCTAGCCTGACCTCAACCTCTGGCTTTACCACAAACTCTACCTCGCCCTCTGACTGGGGCTTGGACAACAAGTACTGACTCATCCTCGGTATCTCTAACTCTAGTCCTCAGCATCTACACAGAAAGAATAGATTAGAGGCATACAAAACTTGACAATGACAAATCGCATGAAAAGAATCAATAAAAAGAGGATTTCTTCTAATAAGCATCATGTAGCTCTCAAAGACAGATACAAACGTCTACATATTGATTCGCAAGGCTCTACTAGACACCTTGCTCTTTAACACGTGAGACCGGTGAACCTAGAGCTCTAATACCAAACTTATCATGGTCTAAAATTGGGTCATGACTAAAGGCCACATAATTCCAAACTCGATAATAAAAGTACACTGGAAGGAGAAAAACCTAATAGATAAATAGTCACCACATAAAATAATATCACAAAACCTAGTGTCACGAATGTAAAGAGTATCTAATACATAAACTAGTAAAATAAATACATCTCAGTCTTCAAATAGAAATAAAGATTAAAAAATAAGATAGATTCCAATGGCAACTTGAAGCCCTGAGTCTCACCACTAGATCTGGTATGAACCAACTACACGAGCAAATCAACTACCACGTAGATAGTTTTGACGAGAATTTGCGAGGGGAGAAAGAAGTAGGGGTAAGTACACATAAATGTATCTAGCAGGTTTATCCAACAATAATCAGAAATTGAATAACTATAAAATAATCTAGAAATGCTTCCACCTGCAACAAGAAAATCAGTTCAGCATCGGCACCGCCAATTTATATGGAACAACGCGAGTAAAGTAAACTTATAATCTTAACTAAGTCAAACTAAAAAACAACCATAAGTAATATAATGGTATGGTATGCAATGCAATGCAAGGTGGAATTAAGACTGTCACACAGTCGATCGTATGCACCCTCGTCGAGCTAAGGCTCCACAGACTAAGAGAACCCATGGGGACCTTGCAGACCATATACCTCAATTATAATATGTCAACTACCTTGCCACCTAACTTGTGGACAAGGACTCATGATAAGAATCTCAATGTATCAACTACCTTGCCACCTAACTCGTAGTCAAGGACTCATGATAAGAATTATAATGTATTAGCCGCTTTGCCACCTAACTCGTGGTCAAGAGTTTAAAAAAGTAGTTTCACGATTCACAATTTCTCAATCTACCATGACATGTAGTATGATGATGCATGTAATCAAAACACAATAATAGAAGCAATATTTCTCTCAATAAGCATAAAATGTCAAAGTTCTCAAAGTTTAGCAATTATAACATTCACCCTCTTTTATATATATTGGAATACAGTTTTCGTTAAAACACTCCACCATATTTTAGTAATTTCTTTTCTCAAGTAAACCACGATCCTCAATATCGTATCAAATTATCTCTGTTTGTCAACATGTCATATTCACAATATCCTCAATTTAGGATTCACATGCTCCCAAAGCAAACATATAGATAATTAAAGCTCTCGCACTAGCATCACAATGAAAATTTCTAACCCAACACATGATACGATCCCAACCCATGGATTATAACATACAAATATTCTATGACTCAATTTCAATCTCAAAGAAGCTTAGCCAAACCTACCTCCATGCCAGAACCGCATAAATGACATATATATAGTTGTTGTATAAACAAAAGACATGCTTATAATTCTTTGTAAGACAATAAAAAAAATAAAATTAGTTAATAATTTTGACATAATTTGTTCTTATGTAAATGCTATTATAAAAAAACACTTATGTTTGATATATTTGTAAAAGTAGTAAGGTTCTTATAGTTTGAAATAAGGTTTGATCTCTAGATTTTTGTGTTTTATAAAATTGTTATAATATTATAATAAACATCTGTAGTATGTTATAACATGTAAATATAAATATGTCGGATGCATATAGTGAAATATAAAAGAGGTAAAAATGATGTATATAAATTTTGTAGTAGTTTTGTGGAAAAATTCATAGAAGCATACATCAATACATATTATTAGTAAGATACTTACAATATAATGTTATAAACAGTAGAGGAATAGAAAAACATTTACGTTGAATTCCTTAACACTTTATCACTATATACTCCTCATTCCTAATTACAATTATGAAGCATTAGTACTGGAATTATCTGGACACGAAATTCTCCTCTGTTGATGCCACCCTAAATTTTCTTCCTCGTTGATGCCTTAGTACTGAAATCAACGAACTTAAAGGGAAAAAGAAATTGGTGACATAGTTATAGTGCACTTACTTGTGTAATTGTAAGATAAAGTATAGTGCACCTACTTTTTATCTTCTTTTAAATAATTGGCAAATGACCATACTGATGCACTAAGTTGCGCTTCAGAATTAAAAAGGTTTGGGATAGAATATGAATCTCTGCAATTTAAAGTAATGGTATGTTTTTTGAGAGTTAAAATATTTTTCCAGAAAATAAAGTACAGTATCTTAAAATATTAAGCAAAAAGTCCTGCTGTCAAGAATGAAATATACATATCACAAGGAGTCCAATGACACCCATTTAGAATTTACGAGGTGGATATTTGATAAAATAAGAAGTCATTTGAATGACCTAACGGATCATTACACATAATTAATGCAAGTTAAAGTAATCATTTGTCACGACCCGAACCCCGGGCCATGACTAGTGCCGACAGGGCACTTGGACAAATCCCAAATCCCGAATACGCAAAATTTTACTCACAAATTCTGCCGAAATTTCGGCAGAGTTTCCTCTGTTTTATTGACTAAACCCACCTGAAATAAAAACAACAGC
>JAABOM020000012.1:14509990-14525791 GCA_011800125.2 Solanum clarkiae | reverse complement strand
CAATTCTCTCACTTCATTTTAAGGCCGTAATCTCCTCAATTCGACACAAAACATGTATACACTCGACCCTCTTAAGCATTAGACGCACATATAGTCCATTAACACGAGATTCAAGCACTTTTAAAATTTAGCGCTAATTTGACCAAACCATGTCATATTTCATTTTTTATAGTACTAGTATTGTAAGGTGTGGGGTGTTATAGGGTCTTAGAATTGTAGCTCAAAACATACTAAAATAGTCATAATTTTATGAAACCTCAACATAGTTCATAGTCTAATTCATAATAAATAAGACTCATAAGTAAATCGACTTGAAATCATCAAATTTAGGTAAAAGGAAGCTTGGACACCATGGGTGAAAGAGCCCAATGGTTGAAACCCACATACCTTGACTCTGGAGAATTCTTGATGAAGATTGGAAATGGAGACTTGAAGTTTGAATGAAATCTTTAATATCTGGATAAGTTTTGGGACTTGAAATTTGAGGTGAAATATTTGTCTAAGTGTTTGAGTGAGTATTGGGGAATGTTTTGTACGATGCGAGGGTGAAATATGGCTAAGTATAGGTATTTTCATGCATGGTAGAACTTAGGCCCAAGACCAAAAAGTTTTGGACTGAACAAGAAAAACTGCACACAAAAGGTACTGAGGAGCGCCCTTGGTGCGTCGCACCTTGGGGGCGAAAACCATACTAGAATTTGCAATTTGAAACAATAAAATTACAATTCGTTTGTCTAAATAGGGGTTAGACCCATTTCCCACTCAACTTGAACCCCTAATTGAGAATATGAAGTCGGATTTTTGATATCATACATGAATTTTGAGATATATAAAAATTACGATTCTAGGAACTTCCGAGGCACCTTTTTGAGGACTTTTTGGGGTCGTTTTAGGTTATATCATTTTGGGTAGAATAATGCTCCCTCTATCTTCACGAACTTAATGAATTGTCTTTTACAACCATACATAGACATGTTTGTGGTGGTGTTTATTGGTGCTACATTAGTTTATTCTCTAAGTGAAGAATAACATATGGGTCACTTGAAAATTATATAGAAAACCTTGAAGAACAAAAAATTATTTGCCAAAACTTAGTAAATGTAAATTTTTGTTGGGGATCGTAGCATTTCTTAGTCACATTATGTTGGTAATGATATCATGGTTAATCAAATAAATGAAAATGGTGAAGAATTGGCCTTGACCCTTGTCTACTTTGGATATTCAAAACTTTTTAGGCTTGTCCAGATATTATAGAAGGTTTAAAGAGGGATTTTCTTCTATTGCATCACCTTTGACTAAATTGATGCAAAAGAATGTGAAGTTTCAATAGTTAGATCAGTGTGAGAAAAACTTCCAATCATTGAAAGATTATCTTACAACAACTCCTATTTTGGCATTGCCAGAAGATTTGGCTGGGTTTGTGGTTTATTGTGATGTCTCATGTGTTGGATTAGGTTGTGCATTAATGTAACATGATAAGTGTAACAACCCCTGGTTCCTTCTACCTGGTTTAGGGTAAATGTGTAGGAGATATCGAGAAAAAATGTATGAAAAGGTTGCAGAATCAGTTCTACGAGAGGAGTTTACGACTCGAGAGGAGTTTATGACTCGTATTGTGGGTTTCCATAGTAAATTCCAATAACTAAAGTTTTAGGACCCTTCAGCTTATGAGCGGATTTAACGACTCGTAGAGAGAGGCTCCATGACAAATTCCAATAAGCCCGACTTCAGATTCCCTTATTCACGAAAAGTCATCTACAACTCATGGAATGGTCTATGAATCATAAAAGAGGTATCGTAGCAATTTCCAGTAATGCATATTTTTGGGAATTCCAGTCTAAGAGAGGTGGTCTACAATTGTAGAATGTTGTACAACTCGTAGACTTAGTTGGTAGATTTTAAAAGGGGGAAATTTTACCCATTATGATCCCTTTTTACTAGATCTCTACGCATTTTTAGGCTTGTATAAAGTTGGAAACAAACCCTAGGGGTATTCTTTCATCATTCTACACCTTGGGGAGTTTCTTGAGAGCATTGGAGGAGAAAGAGGAGTTAGATTTCAAATTTTAGTGCAAGGATCAGTTGAGGCTCGATTGTTTCTTCCTTTCCCAATTATGTAAGGCTTACCAAAGTGTGGAATGCTTCCTACCACATGCCCCTTCATCTTCTTGAGTCAAGATTGGAAAAGAGGAGTTGAGATTTGAGAAATTTCACCATCGTATTATTGAAATATTTCATTTATTGCAATTTCTCTTGATAATTTATGAAGTTTTGCTAAAATTACATGATTTCTATATGACATTGAGTTAGAGTTTTATACATGAAAACATGAACCCTAAATTCCATGATTTTGTGAAATTTTGTGCATGTTAATGAGATGACGTTGAGGTTAAGGTTGTGTAGTATGAGTATTTTTGAGTACGACAAGCATGTCGCGTTGAGTCACACATGTTACTACACATGAGTATCTTGCTTGCACTATATGATGAGTTAACTGAGTGAGTCTATATGATCATTTGAGCTTGAGTCGAGTTTGATTGTTTGCATTGATTGATTGAGCTGAAGAGAAACTAATTTGAGTTGAGCATCAAAATTTGAGTTGATTGATTGAGCATTGAGATTTGAGATGATTAATTAAGTATTAAGGATTGAGTTGATTATTGAGTTGAACATGTTTTAGTCATGAGAAGTATCGAGCACTGAGTGGGGAGTGATTCTACCTCTACTTTAACCCACAAAAAAACATTTCCAGCGTAGGATAGTTATTACAACTTGTTCTGGTTACTCTTGTCCCGCAAGTGGATATTTACTATGGATACAAGAGAGAGTTTATCACCCTTTTCCATGGTAAGTTAAGGGTGGGCATAGCAACAACGTCACCTTAATTGTGCATCACCAAACTAAATGTGGTGGGATTGGATGTTTTTTAAGAGAAACTACTGAGTTTATTTTTAAAAGCATAATTTACTTTAAACATGCATGTACTGAGTTAAGCATAAGATGTTGAGTCAAGGTGAGTGAGTTGAGCTTCACTTTCTTGAGCTATTTTAAATACTAGTATATTTCATGTACTAACGTCCATTTGAGCCTACATCATTTTATGATGCAGATACAGGCGATAGATGACTTCAGCCCGTGCACCGTTGAAGTCTAGTTTAGTACACTCCAGAGTTGGAAAGCACTCCTTGCATCCCAGAGGAACCCTTTTTTTTACCTGCTTATTTTCATTGAGTATTTACTTCTTTGAATAAGGTGCCCAAGGCTTGTCATGGCATTATCTATACCTGTTGAATAGAGGCTTTCTAGACACTAAGTAGAAGATTGTCAACTACTTTTTGGAAACTATGAGTTAGTTGAATTATTTATATTATTGATATAAATAATATCAATAATCTATTTGATATATTCTTCCGCTGTTGAGTATGATGTGATGATGAGGCCAAGTGGTTCTCTCAGGGGCTAGCAGTAGTCTCTGAGTGCTGGTCACGCCAAGGATATCCTCCTAGAGCGTAACAAGCTTGGTATCATAGCACAGAGTTCAAGATTCCTAGGAAGTCTATGAAGTCGTGTCTAGTATAGTCTTGTTTATGGGTATGTTGAGCACCACACTTCATATGTGAGAGGCTACAGGACAATATTAAAAATTGTTACCCTCTTTTTGTATTCTGAGTTCGTGCAATAGAGTTAAAACTCTACAAACTCTTCTCTAACTTGTGCGTTACGCACTTGTAGATCATGAATCCTGGATGCACCGCAACCCAGACGAATGCTTCAGTTAGCAATGCTAAGAAACTTGCTTTAAAGGTGCCTTTTCAGGTGGAAACGAGGGGCCGAGTTCAACCAGCCAGGACTGCTGGTGTTCCTGTGACACCTACCACTCCATTTGCTCCTACTATAGAGGCTGAATTCAGAGGAGCTATCGCCATGCTCACACAGTTGGTAGCTGCCCACAGTAGGAACCAGGGCTCACAGACTCCTAGTTCTAGCTCCCACTAGTCAATGGCTGCCTCCAGTCTGAGAGACTTCCTGAGGATGAACCCACCTGTCTTCACTAGGTCAAAGGTTGAGAAGGATCCTTAGAACTTCATCGATGAGATTTGGAAGGTACTAGAAACCATGCATGAGATTAAGAATGAGGGAGTTGAGCTTATTGCCTATCAGCTTAAGGATGTGGCTAATGTTTGATACAATCATTGGGAAGAGAGTCAAGGTGACGATGCTGAGCTCGCTACATGGATGAGTTCGAGAGTGCCTTCCTCGATCACTTCTTTCCTTAGGAGTTGAGAGAGGCGAAGATCGAGGAGTTTGTGAATCTAAAATAAGAGGGGTTGATTGTCAAAGAATACAGCCTGAAATTCATCTAACTATCCATGTATTCCCCAGAGATGGTCCGGGACATAAGAGCGAGGATGAGAAAATTTGTATCTAGATTGGGTAGATAGGTGAAGAGGGACTGTAAGGAATCATTGCTAATCCCAGGTATGGATATCTCCAGGATGATGGCTTATGCATAGCAAACTGAAGAGGATAAAAAGAAGGATAGAGAGGAACATCTGAGTAAGAAGTCCAAGTTAACAGGTCCTGAGCCCAGTCAGAACAAACAGGGTAAGGGAGATAATTCTTACTTCTGGAAGAGGTCCTCGGGCTATGCACCATCCTAAGCTAGTATACCAGCCTCGAGCCAGAGATATGATCAGAGGCCCTATGGTCAGATGAACTTTAGGGCATAAGGTGCACAGTCTCAAGCAAGTCATACTCTTGTCTCTAAAGGGAAGCCACCTTGTGGAAAATGTGGCAGGTTGCATCAGGGATACTGTAGAGAGGGAGGGAATGGTTTCTACAAGTGTGGACAACTGGGCCATATTCAGAGGGAGTGTCCAATGTGGGGAAATAAGGCCCAGTCTTCTACCATAGTACCACCAGCGAGGGGTAACCAGAGATGTGTTACACCAGTGGCAGGCAGTGGGACAAACCGTCTGTATACGATGGGCAACCAGCAGGACCAAGAGGTTGCACCAAATGTTGTGATGGGTATGCTTCAAGTCTTTACCTTTTCTTGCTATGCTTTACTTTATTTGGGTGCAACTTGTACTTTTGTAATACCATATGTGGTGAGTCGATTTGTGATTCTTCCCGAGTACTTGCATGAGTCATTTTCTGTTTCTACTCCTATTGGTAAGTTCATTCAAGCTGAGAGGATCTATAGAGATTATGTCTTGTCCATCTATCATAGAGATACTTTTGTTGATTTGATTGAGTTGGAGATGGTTGATTTTGATGTGATCCTTGGTATGGATTAGTTTCATGCCTGCTATGTCTCTGGTGATTGCCAACGAGACTGTCAAATTCTAGTTTTTGAATGATCCTGTTATTGAGTGGAAAGGAGATTCTTTTGCACCGAAGGGTAAGTTTATTTCTTACCTCAAAGCTCGAAAAATGATCTCTAAGGGATGTTTCTATAACCCATACGACTCAAGTCTGATGGTGTTGAGTCCCCTACTCTTGAGTCAGTCCAAATTGTGAGTGAGTTCCCTGATGTATTCCTCGAGGTTCTGCCTAGTGTCCTTCCTAATAGGGAGATCGACTTTGGAATTGATGTTCTTCTTGACCCCTAACTTATTTCTACTCCGCCATATAAAATGGCCCCTGCGGAGTTGAAAAGTTGAAGCAGCAGTTGAGGGATTTGCCAGAAAAGGGATTTATAAGGCCAAGTGTCTCTACATAGGGTGCTCCGGTCTTGTTCATGCGAAAGAAGGATGGTTTCCTTAGGATGTGACTGACTACCGCCAGTTGAACAAGGTGATAGTCAAGAATAAGTACCTTCTTTCAAGGATTGATGATTTGTTCGACCAACTTCACAATGCCACTATTTTATCTAAGATCAACCTCAAATGAGGCTATCACCAATTGAAGTAAGGGAATATGACATTCTGAAAATGGTTTTTCAAACTCGATATGGTCACTTTAGGTTCTTGGTGATGTCGTTTGGGTAGACAAATGCATCTACAAGCTTTATGGATTTGATGAATACAGTATCTAGACAATATCGTGACATGTTCATGATCATGTTCATCGACAGTATTTTGGTGTATTCCATAGATGAAGAGGAGCATGCTAATCACCTCAGGATCGCTTTGCGGGCGCTTAGAGATAACGAGTTATATGCAAGGTTTTCTAAGTGTGACTTTTAGCTCAAGTCCGTGGCTTTCCTAAGTCATGTGATTTCTGGAGATGGGATTCAAGTGGACACTCAAAAGATTAAGATGGTCAAACACTGGCCCAAACCAACCTTGCCAACAAAGGTAAGGAATTTTCTGGATTAGCTAGCTATTACCGGATGTTTATTGAAGGATTTTTTCCCTATCCGCACCATTGACTAAACTGACTGAGAAGAAGGTCAAGCTTTAATGGTCTGATGTGTATGAGAAAAACTTCCAAGAGCTAAAGATGAGGTTAACTACGACACTAATATTGACCTAGCCTGATGGGACAGATGCATTTGTGATTTTTACTGTGATGAGTCAAAGGTAGGATTGGGATGTGTGTTGATGTAGAAGGGAAAGGTTGTTGCCTATGCTTCTAGACAACTTATGGTGTATGAGAAGAACTATTTCAGTCATGACTTAGAGTAGGCAGTAGTGTTGTTCGCTCTTAAATTATGGCGATACTATTTATATGGAGCACATGTTGATGTATTCACAGACCACAAGAGCTTGCAATACGTCTTCACCTAGAAGGAGCTTAACTTGAGGTAGAGGATATGGCTTGAATTTCTCAAAGACTATGATATAAGAATCCTCTACCATCTAGGTAAAGCTAATATGGTTGCTGATGCTCTTAACAGGTTGTCCATGGGAAGCATCGCCAATGTGGGGGAGGAGAAGAAAGAATTAGCCAAAGAGAGTTCAATTAGATGAATCAGGCAAAGGAGGAGTTCCATGCATAATGGGTCTGCATCATCTCTAATAGTGGAGGTGAAGGAGAAACAAGATCGAGATCCTATTTCATTACAGCTAAAGGCAAATGTGCATAAGCAGAAGGTGATGGTTTTTGCCAAAAGGGGAGATAGGGTATTGAGGTATCAAGGAAGATTCTGTGTTCCTAATATTGATAATGTTCGAGAGAGAATCATGGCTGAGGCCCACAGCTCCAGATATTCCATTCATCCAGGGTCTACTAAGATGTAGCATGACTTGAGGGAAGTTTATTGGTGGAGTGGAATAAAGAGAGATATTGCTGAGTTTGTTTCCAACTGCCCCAATTGCAAACAAGTTAAAATTGAGCACCAAAGGCCACGTAGAGTAGCTAAGAACTTTGAGATTTCAGGGTTGAAATAGGAGATGATCAACATCGATTTCATCGCAGTTTTACCAAGGTCCAACAGACAGCACGATTCGATTTGGGTGATAGTTGATCAGATGAAAAAATTTGCACACTTGATAGCGGTAAAGAAGACTGACACTGCATAGAATTATGTCCGATCATACATAAAAGATTGTTAGACTACATGGAATCCCTTTGTCTATCATCTCAGATAGAGTAACTTAATTTATTGCCTAGTTTTGGAGATCATTTCAGAAGGATTTGGGTAAAAGGGTGCATCTTAGCACTGCCTTCCACCCATAGATGGATGGCCAGTAGAACGTTCTAATCAAACCTTGGAGGAAAAGTTGAGAGATTGCACTATCAACTTTAAAGGTAATTGGGATGACCACTTGCCTTTGATAGTGTTTGCTTACAATAATAACTTCCATTTGAGCATTCAGATGGCTCCATATGAGGCACTCTGTGGGAGAAGGTGTAGGTCATCCATTGGATAGTTTGAGGTAGGTAAAGCAAAGCTGGTTGGACTAGAATTCGTTCACCAAGCTATGAAGAAGGTGAAGATCATTTGAACAGACCCCAATAAGTGCTCAAAAATGTGCCCCGGAATGCCCAAAATTTTAAATTCCATATATCTCAAACTCCGTGCACGATATCGAAATATCGACTTCATATTCTTGTTCATGGGGTTAAAATTAGGGAAAAAAAGGGTCTAACTCCAATTTTAGAGAAATCAAATAACAATTTCAATTTTCTAAAATTACAATTTCTCGAAACGATTCGTGACAGCACCGCGACGCTCAGTTATCGCAGACATGTGTATTTTATTTCCAGTGATTTTTATCTCCATTCAAGGATTTTGGTTCATGGACCTAAGTGTTCCCATATGTATTTTTACTCATACTTAGCCTTATTTCACCCTCATATCATCCTAAATATTTCCCAAAACTCACTCAAACACTTAGTCATATTTTCACTCCCCAAACTCAAGTCCCAAACCCTTATCCCAAGCTAAGGTTTTCTTTCAAGGTTCTTCTTCAAGCTTCAAGCCTCCATCTCCAATCTTCACAGAGATCATCTCTAAGCTAAGGTACATGAGTTTCTTTCATGGGTTCCTTTCACCCATGATACCCAAGCCTCCATTTACTCAAATTGCATAATTTAAAGTTAATTTATAAATGGATTTTGCTTATCATAAAATTCACTGCAAATGATAATGCTTTGTGAATTGTGATTATTTTTCTATGTTTTGAGCTATAAATCTTGGATTTGTTGTATGATTTGATGAGTAGTTTTGATGTATATGTCTTCAAGGTGTTGCAACACGTTGATTGATGGTTCAACAATGGATTTTCTAGCATGAATTCATCTATAATTTTCATGGTCTTATACTACCACTTCACACCCTCTAAGTGTTTGGTAAAATGTCCAGTTGTGGTTTCTTGAGGAGTTGAAGGTCCAAAGCATGAGATATGATCTGAATGACTATATGATGATAAAATGTTCTTATGTATATGATATACTCTATATAAAGTATTGCGTTAGACCATATCCAGTCCAAGGGGACAAGAGCCTGGGTAACCTAGAAGGGGATTCGTACTCATCAACCTAGGGAAGGGTTTGTACTTTTCCACTTGGTGATGGGACGGTATCATTACTAAACTAGATGGGGGTTTATACTCTTCAACTTAGGGAAGCTTTGTACTTCTCCACCTGGTGATGGTGTGGCATCATCACTAACCTAGATGGTGGTTTGTACTTATCAACCTAGGGAAGGGTTTGTACTTCTCCACCTAGCGATAGAGAAACATCATCACTAATCTAGATGGGGGTTTGTACTCATCAACCTAGTGAAGGGTTTGTACTTCTCCACCTAGTGATTGGGTGGCATTATCACTAGCCTACCAAGGGGTTTGTACTTTGAAAATCATGTTTGATCTCTTCTTCACATATGATATCCTATATAAGCATAAGTTACTTAGGCATGTTTTACTTATGTATTGATCATATATTCCATATTGTTATGTTATGGCTATTGCCTATTGTTACACGCTTTGACTATGATGCTCAATTCTTGTTATATTGTATCCTACATACTCAGTACATTCAAACGTACTAACATATACTCTTTCCTAAATGATATCACCATGTAGGGACCGGTTCCCAAGTTGATCATCCTCCTCTATGTGGGTAGATCGGTAATACTCAAGCTTGTGGTTAGTCCTCCACTTTAGGGACCTTAGTCTATGTTTCTCTTATTATGTATTGAGACATTTTTCCTTATTGTCTAGTTTGACTATAAGGGTGAGCCCGATTGCTTTGTCTTGGCCCCCGCTCTTATCCATGTATTAGAGGTGTTTGTTGGACATATTATGTATCTAAGCTAAGAGCCTTGAGTCTATTGTTCTTGATGTCTATGATATGAAAGTAATCTCTCTTAGCCCCGGTTGTCCCACTTTATTATCTCTTGATGCTTGTTTTAATGTTTCCGTGACCAAGGACGTGTAATGATGTTCTAAGAGGCTTGATTAGCATCCCTTTGTGTTCCCCTTGCACCGTGTCATACCTAGGCCCTAGGTTTGAGTCGTGAAAAACCTTGTATCAGAGCACTAGGATGGTAGATCCTTGGAGTCCAACACACCACATCGATTAGAGTCATATTCATGGTTGAAATGCGCGCCATGTCTATGAATAGAAGGCTATGAGACATTTTAGGAAATGTTTCCCTTCTTCATGTTCTAAGTCGTGCTATAGAGTTGTGGTAAATTCCCCCCCCCCTAATGATTGTTCTTTGTTATGCTAGATCATGCCAAACACTCGAGGACGAAAGGCCCAAACTCCCGAGGAGCAACCTAACAATGGTAAACTTCAGGATGCTTTCTCTATGCTTGCCCAAGTTGTGGCAACCAAGTCAATCAAGGGGCCTAAGCCCCTTAGGCTACTATCCCAGGAGCTAGGGTAAGAGACTTCGTGAGGATGAATCCTCTGGTGTTCTATGGGTCAAAGATGGATGAAGATCCACAAGAGTTAATTGATGAGGTCTATAAGATCTTGAATGTCATGGGTTTTGTCCAAAAGAAAAGGCAGAGTTGGCAGTGTACCAACTCAAAGGGGTAGCTCAAGTATAGTATGACCAATGGAAGGGTAAGAAGGGGATTGGTAATGTAGTGGTTTGCAAGTAGTTCAAATTGGCCTTCCTTGGTCGATTTTTCCCTCTTGATTTTAGGGAAGCAAATTTGGTAGAGTTTATGAACTTGAAACAAGGTGCTATAATTGTCAGGGAGTATGCCCTCAAGTTTAATCAACTTTCAAGGTATGCTCCTCATATGTTGGCCAATCCTAGATCTAGGATGAGTAAGTTCGTGATGGGGGTATCTGACTTGGTAAGTGAAGAATGTCGATCCACCATGCTAATTAGTGAGATGGACTTGTTTCCATTGATGGCCTATGCCGAGCAAATGGATGAGGAGAAATTGAGGAAGAGAATGGGGCATGAGGCAAAGAGGGCCCATCTTGGGGGTAAGTTCCAAAGGGGTGGCCGGTTCCATCAAGGCCAAGGGTATCATCATGTTGCTAATAGGGGGTTTGCCAATGACCTCCCTAGGCCTCAAGGTGTTGGTGTTTTAGCTCCCATTGATATGTGTCCTACATGTGGGAAGAGGTATAGGGGCCCATGTTTGAAGGGTTTTAATGCATGCTTTGATTGTGGGGAGCTTAGTCACAAAAGGATGGATTTCCAAGAAACCATGGCAAGGGCCAGGGTGCAAATGTGGTTCCATTAGGTAGAGGTGGTCTTCACGGTGGTGCCCCAAGGCACAATCGTTTTTAGGCTCTACATGGGATGCAAGGGGTTAGTGAGGTCCGCAATGTTGTTACCGGTATGTTGAAAATCTTTAACTTTGATATGCATTCTTTGATTGATCCGGCTGTTACTCTTTCCTTTGTTACCCCTTTTGTTGCTAAAAAGTTTCATGTTGTCTCTGAGTTGTTACATGGATCATATGAAGTGTCTACTCCTATTGGTGGCTCTATTGTTGCAACAAATATTTATAAAAGTTGTCCTATTTGCATTTTGCATAAGTTGTTGCCTTGTGATCTTGTTGAATTAGACATGGTAGATTTGATGTCATTCTTGGGATGGATTGGTTGCAAGCCTACTGTGCTTCTATTGATTGTAAAACTCATAGGATCAAGTTTCAATTTCCCAATGAACCCGTCCTTGAGTGGGAAAGTCAAGATGTGGTGGTCAAGGGTAGATTTAGTTCATGCATTAAAGCTCGTAAGTTAATCTCTAATGGGTTTCTTTACCCTCTCGTGAAGGTTAAAGATGTGGAGTCCAAATTCCCTTCCATAGAGTCAATTCTGGTTGTAAATGAGTTTCTTAATGTCTTCCCAAATGAGCTTCCCAGTGTTCCTCCTAAAGGGGAAATAGATTTTGGTATAGACCTTCTCCGTGATTCTCAACCAATCTCCATTCCCCCTTATCGTACGGCCCCGGTGGAGTTGAAGGAGTTAAAAGAGTAATTGAAAGATTTTTTGGAGAAGGAATTTATTAAACCTGTCATTCCCCTTGGGGTGCCCTAGTGTTGTTTGTGAAAACGAATGATGGGTCACTTAGGATGTGTATTGACTACTAGCAACTCAATAAGGTCACTATAAAGAATAGATATCCTCTTCCAAGAATTGATGACTTGTTTGACCAATTGCAAGGGGCTAGCTTTTTCTCTAAGATTGATTTTTTGTCCAGGTATCATCAAGTGAGGGTGAGGAAGTGTGATATTCCTAAGAAAGCCTTCCGGACTAGATATGGGCATTATGAGTTTGTTCTGATGTCGTTTGGGTTGACTAATGCACTGGCCATCTTCATGGACCTAATGAATAGGGTCTTGAAACCTTACCTTGATTTCTTTATTGTGGTCTTCATTGATGATAGTTTGATCTACTCACATAGTAGGGAGGAGCATATAAGGCATTTGAGGGTTACGTTGCAAAGATTGAGGGAGGAGAAATTGTATGCCAAATATGACAAGTGTGAATTTTGGTTGAAGGAGGTTTTATTCTTGGGTCATGTGGTGTTGGGGGATGGTATAAAAGTGGATCCTAAGAAAACCAATGTGATTAAAAATTAGCCTAGATCATTGACCCCATCAGATATTAGGAGCTTCTTGGGTATAGCGAGTTATTATAGAAGGTTTATGAATGGGTACTCCTCCATTGCTTCCCCTATGATAAAATAGACTCAAAAAAAGGTTAAGTTTGAGTGGAACGATGAATGTGAGAGGTCGTTCCAAACATTGAAGGATAGTTTTGTGTCCGTTCCTATATTGTCACTATAGGATGGGCTTGAGGGTTTTTTTTATGTATTGTGATGCTTCCCGGGTTGGTTTGGGTTATGTGTTGATGCAAAATGGTAAGGTCATAGCTTATGCTTCTAGGCAAGTCAAAGTGCATGGAAGGAACTACTCTATCTATGATCTAGAGTTAGCCACCGTGGTGTTTGCATTAAAGATTTGGTGTCACTACTTGTACGGGGTGCATGTGGATGTGTTCACCGATCATAAGAGCCTCCAATATTCTTCACTCAAAAAGATCTTAACTTGAGACAAAGAAGGTGGCTAGAACTTCTCAAAGATTATGACATAAGTGTGCATTATCATTTAGGTAAGGCAAATGCGGTGGCAGATGCATTGAGTATGGTGTCTATGGGTAGCTTAACCTATGTTGATGGTGGTGAAAAGGAGATGTCTAGAGAGGTGCATCAATTGACTAGATTGGGGGTTAGGTTGGAAGAGGTTGGTGAAGATGGTGTTGTGGTGTTTGATGAGTCTAAGTCTTCTTTGGTTGATGAGGTGATAGCAAAGCAAGATCTTGACTCCTCCTTGCTTGAATTGAAGGCCTTGGTGAAAGAGGACAAAGTAGAGGTTTTCTCCCAAGGGGGAGATGGTGCCCTTAGGTAACAAGGTAGGTTGTATGTGTCTTGTGTTGATGGTTTGAGGGAGAAAATTCCTGATGAGACCCACAATTCTTCTTATTCTATCCACCCCGGTTCCACCAGTATGTATAGAGACTTAAGAGATGTGTATTGGTGGGGAGGCATAAAGAGGGACATTGCCAAATTCGTTTCCGATTGCCATAGTTATCAACAAGTCAAAGTCGAACATCAAAGGCCGGGTGGCCTAACCCAAGACATAGGTATTCCTACTTGGAAGTGGGAGGTGATTAGTATGGATTTTGTAGTTGGGTTCCCCAAGACTAGAAATAGTTTTGATTCTATATGAGTAGTGGTGGAAAGGATGACAAAATCAGCTAAGTTTCTACCGGTTAGGACCACATATGGGGTTGAAGAGTGTGCAAGGTTGTACATCTATAAGTTAGTGAGGTTGCATGGGGTTTGTTTTTCCATCATACCAGATCGTGGTTCACAATTACTTCACACTTTTGGAGATCTTTTCAAAAGGATCTTGCTACAAAAGTTCACCTTAGTACGACCTTCCTCCCTCAAATGGATAGCGAAGCTGAAAGGATAATTAAACCCTTGAAGATATGCTTAGGGCATGTGTATTGGAGTTGAGGGGTAGTTGGGATGACCATCTTCCTTTGATTAAGTTTTCCTACAACAATAGCAATCACTCTAGTATCGGTATGGCTCCTTTTGAGGCTCTTTATAGGAGACATTGTAGATCACTAGTTGATTGGTTTGAGGTTCGAGAGGTGGCTTTAAATGGACCGAATCTGGTCATGGAGGCTCTTGATAAGGTTAGGATGATTAGGGAAAGGTTGAAGATGGCCTAAAGTCGTCAAAAATCTTATGTCAATGTGAGAAGAAGAAACCTTGAATTCAAAGTGGGTGATTGGGTTTATTTGAAAGTTTCTCCAATGAAAGGTGTGGTCCATTTTGGTAAAAAGGGAAAGTTAGGTCCAAGATATGTTGGTCCTTATGAGGTCTTGAAGAGGCTTGACAATGTAGCTTATGAGTTGAAGTTGCCTAGTAAAATGAATTTGGTTCACCTGGCGTTCCATGTCTCTATGTTGAGAAAATGTGTTGGTGATCCTAATGTTATTGTTCCTCTTGATATTATGGGTGTTGTGAGGATAACTTGACTTATAAGGAGGCTTCGGTTCAGATCTTGGATAGACAAGTGAAGAAATTAAGGAAGAAGGAGGTGGTGTCCGTTAAGGTCATCTAGAGAAACCAATAAATTGAAAGTGTTACTTGGGAGGCCGAAGCAGACATAAAAATGCAGTATCCTTATTTTTTCCACTCCACTCAATCCTAAGGTACCAATTCTAAGTACCTTATGTGAATTCAAGTCTTATTTTTCAGCCCCTATGTCATTCATATGCATTCATGTTTAAGTTGACAAATTTATGATGATTTTACGCTTATGTTAAGGTTTTGAAAATGGTGTTTAAATGTAATGTTGCATTCTTGTTGGGGCTGATTTGTTCTTGATTACTCTTTTCTTGTACGTCTCTTTACATTCAGGGATGAATGTCTCCAAGGGGGAAATGTTGAAACGACCCCAAGAAGTGCTTGAAAATGTGCCTTGGAATGCCCAAAATTTTAAATTCCATATATGTCAAAATCCATGTGCGATATCGCAAATCTGACTTCATATTCTTGTTCAGGGGTCAAAATTAGGGGACAGACGGTCTAACCCCGATCTTAGAGCAATCAAATAACAATTTCAAATTTCCAAATTTTCAATTTCCAGAAACGATCTACGACAGCACCGACACGCGCAGCTGTCGCGGACATGTGTTAATTTAACCTCCACGATTGGTCTGCATGTGGACCAGATGCAGACTTGTGTATTTTTTTGCTAGTGATTTCTATCTCGGTCCAAGGCTTTTGGGTCTTGGGCCTAAGTGTTCCCAAATATGCTTTTACCCCTACTTAGCCTTATTTCACCCTCATATGATCCTAAACATTTCCAAAACTCACTCAAACACTAGTCATATTTTTACTCCCCAAACTCAAGTCCCAAACCCTCATCCCAAGTTAAAGATTTCCTTCAAGGTTCTTCTTCAAGCTTCAAGCCTCTATCTCCAATCTTCACCAAGATCATCTCTAAGCTAAGGTATGTGGGTTTATTTCATGGGTTCCTTTCACCCATGATACCCAAGCCTCCTTTTACTCAAATTGAATGAGTTAAAGTTGATATACAAATGGGTCTTGTTTATTATGAAATTCACTGCATACTATGTTAAAGCTATGTAAATTGTGACTGTTTTAACATGTTTTTGAGCTATAAAAAATCTTGGATCTATTGTAAGATTTGATAATTGGTTTTGATATATATGAATTGAGGGCGTTGCAAGGTGTTGATTGATGGTTTTACAACAGATTTTCTAGCATGAATTCATCTCTAATTTGCATTATTTTATACTACCACTTCATACCCTCTAAGTGTTTGATAAAATGTCTGGATGTGGTTTCTTGAGGAGTTGAAGGTCCAAAGCATGAGATATGATATG
>JAABOM020000012.1:14447851-14487445 GCA_011800125.2 Solanum clarkiae | reverse complement strand
AATTTAGCGTCAATTAGTCCAAATCATGTCATGTTTCATTTGAATTGTGCCAATATTGTAAGGTGTGGGGTGTTACACGATCAACACCTTGCAAGACCCTTAAGCAATATACATCAAAATTCCTCCTCAAATCTTACAATAAATCAATGATTTATAGCTTAAAACATAGCAAAATAGTCACAATTTCACATAGCTTTAACATAGTGTGCAGTGAATTTCATAATAAGAAAGACCCATTTGTAAAAAACTTTAAATCATACAATTGAGTAAAAGGAGGATTAGGTATCATGGGAGAAAGTAACCCATGAAAGAAAGCCACATACCTTAGCTTGGAGATGAACTTGGTTAAGATTGGAGATGGAGACTTGAAGCTTGAAGAAGAAACTTGAAGGAAAACCTTAGCTTAGGATAAGGGGTTGAGACTTGAATTTGTAAGTGAAAATATGGGTAAGTGTTTGAGTGAGTGTCGGGGAATTTTGAGGATGATATGAGGGTGAAATAAGGCTAAGTATAGTTAAAAGCACGTTTGGAAACACTTAGATCCAAGAATTAAAAGTCTTGTACCATGATAAAAATTAATGGAGACAAAACGCGGACCTGTTGCAGAGGTCAAATTAGCACATTTCACGACAATTGCGCGTTGTAGTACTGTCGCGGATCGATTCTGGATAAGAAAAATTATGAAAATCGAAATTGCTACCCGTTTGCTCTTAAATCAGGGTTAGACCCTCCTCCCCCTAATTTTGACCCCCTGAACAAGAATATGAAGTCGGATTTTTGATATCGCGCATAGATTTTTCAGGTATATGGAATTTAAAATTCTGGACATTCTAAGGCACATTTTTGGGCATTTTTTTGGGGTCGTTTCAATATCTCGCCCTTGGGAACATTCGTCCGCGAATTTAAAAGAGAAGTACAAGACAAGAGTAATCAAGAACAAATCATCCCCGATAAGAATGCAACATTACATTTAAACATCATTTTCAAAACCTCAACATAAGTGTAAAATCATCATAAATTTGTCAACTTAAACATGAATGCATATGAATAAGATAGGGGCTGAAATATAAAACTTTAAATCACACAGGGAACTTAAAGTTATTACCTTAAACTTGAGTGGAGTAGAAGAGATAAGGATAACGCTTTTGCATGTCCGCCTCGCCTCCCATGTAGCACTCTCAACTTGTTGGTTCCTCCAAAGGACCTTAACAGATGCCACCTCCTTGGTCCTCAATCTCTTCACTTGCCTATCCAAAATTTGAACCAGAGTCTCCTTATAATTCAAGTTATCCTTTTTCAAAATCCACAACATCAAGAGGCACAATAGCACTAGGATCACCAACGTATTTTCTCAACATAGAGACATGGAACACCGCATGAACTAAATTCATTTCACTAGACAACTTCAACTCATAAGCTACCTTGACAACCCTCTTTAAGACCTCATAAGAACCAACATATCTTGGATTCAGTTTCCCCTTTTTACCAAAACACTCCACATCTTTCATTGGAGAAACCTTCAAATAAACCTAGTCACCCACTTTAAATTCAAGGTCTCTTCTTCTCACATTGACATAGGATTTTTGATGACTTTGGGTTGTATTCAATCTCTCCCTAATCATTCTAACCTTCTCAAGAGCCTCCATAACTAGATCTGATCCCAATAAAGTCACCTCCCCAACCTCAAACCAACCAACCAGTGATCTACAACACTCCCATAAAGAGCCTCAAAAGGAGCTATATCAATGCTAGAGTGATAGCTGTTGTTGTATGCAAACTCAACAAAGGAAGATGGTCATCCCAATAACCCCTCAACTCTAATACACATGCCCTAAGAATATCCTCAAGGGTTTGAATGGTTCTTTCGGCTTAGCCATCCATCTGAGGGTGAAAGGACATACTATGGTGAACTTTTGTACCAAGACCCCTTTGAAAGGACCTCCAAAACTGTAAAGTGAATTGTGCACCAAGATCCAATACAATAAGGAACTCCATTTAATCTCACTAACTCATGGATGTACAACCTTGTATACTCTTCAGCCCCATATATGGTCTTAACCGGTAGAAAGTGAGCTGATTTCGTCATCCTATCAACCACCACCCAAATGGAATAAAAAACTTTTCTAGTGTTGGGCAACCTAACCACAAACTCCATATTAATCACCTCCCATGTCAAAGTGGGAATCTCTATGTCTTGGGTTAGTCCACCCGGCCTTTGATGTTCGGCTTTGACTTATTGACAACTATGGCTACTGGAAAGGAATTTGGCAATGTCTTTCTTCATGCCTCCCTACCAATACACGTCTCATAAGTCTCTATACATTTTGGTGGAACTAGGGTGGATATAATAAGAAGAATTGTGGGCCTCATTAAGGATCTTCTCCCTCAAACCATCAACACAAGGCACACACAACCTACCTTGGTACCTAAGGGCCCCATCCCCCCCTTAGAAAAAAACTTCTACTTTGACCAAGGCCTTCAATTCAAGCAAGGAGGAGTCAAGATCTTGTTTTACAATCACCTCATCAACCAAAGAATACTTAGACCTATCAACAATCACAACACCATCATCACCAGGCTCTTCCAACCTAACACCCAGTCTAGCCAATTGATGCACCTCTCTAGCCATCTCCTTTATCACCACTATCAGCATTGGCTAGGCTACCCATAGACACCCTACTCAAGGCATCCGCCACCACATTTGCCGTGCCCCGATGATAGTGTACACTCATATCATAGTCATTAAGAAGTCCTAACCATCTCCTTTGCCTCAAGTTGAGATCCTTTCGAATGAAGACATAATGGAGGTTGTTATGATCGGTGAACACATCCACATGTACTCCATACAAGTAGTGACGCTAAATCTTTAATGCAAACACAATGACGGCTAACTCTAGTTCATGGGTAGGGTAGTTCCTTTCAGGTACCTTAAGTTGTCTAGAAGCATAAGCTATGACCTTCCCATTTTGCATCAACACACAACCCAAACCAACCTAGGACACATCACAGTACAACACAAATCCGTCAAGCCCATCTAGTAGTGACAATATAGGAGTGGACACCAACTTGTCTTTCAATGTTTGGAAGCTTGACTCACACTCATCGGTCCACACAAACTTAACCTTCTTTTGAGTCAATTTTGTCATAGGGGAAGCAATGGAGGAGAACCAATTCACAAACCTTCTATAAGAACCCGCTAGGCCCAAGAAGCTCCTAATATCTGATGGGTTTAATGGTCTAGGCCAATTTCTAATCACATTGGTTTCTTATGATCCACTTTATACCATCCCCCGTCACCACATGACCCAAGTATGCAACCTCCTTCAACCAAAATTCACGCTTGTCATATTTGGCATACAATTTCTCCTCCCTCAATCTTTGCAACACAATCTCAAAATGCCCCATATGCTCCTCCCTACTATGTAAATAGATCAATATATCATCAATGAAGACCATAATAAAGGAATCAAGGTAAGGTTTGAAGACCCTATTCATTAGGTCCATGAAGGTGGTCGGTGCATTGGTCAACCTAAACGACATCACAACAAACTCATAATTCCCATGTATTGGGAATATCATATTCCCTCGCTCTTACTTGATGATACCCGGACCGAAGATCAATCTTAGAGAAATAGATAGCCCCATGTAATTGGTCAAACAAATCATCAATTCTTGGAAGAAGGTACCTATTCTTTATATTGACCCTATTCAGTAGCCGGTAATCAATACACATTCCAAGGGACCCATCCTTCTTTTTCACGAACAACACCAGAGCACCCAAAGGTGATTAGCTAGGTCTAATAAATCTCTTCTCCAAAAAATCTTTCAATTGTTCCTTTAACTCCTTCAACTCCATCGGGGCCATACTTTAAGGGGCAATAGAGATATATCGAGTATCGGGGAGGAGATCTATACCAAAATCTATTTCCTTTTTGGGAGGAACACCGGGAAGGTCATTTGAAAAGACATCAAGGAACTCATTTACAATTGGAACCGACTCTATTGAAGGAGCTTTAGACTCCATATCTCTAACCCTCACAAGATGGTAAAGACACCTCTTAGAGATCAACTTACAAGCTTTAATGCAAGAAATGAATCTACCCTTGACCACCATATCTTGACCTTCCTACTCAAGGATGGGTTCATTAGGGAATTGAAACTTGATCTGACAGGTTCTACAATCAATAGAAACATAGTAGGCATGCAACCAATCCACCCCAAGAATGATATCAAAATCTACCATGTCTAATTTAGGAAGATCACAAGGCAATAACTTATGCAAAATGCAAATAGGGAAACTCTTATAAACATTCTTAGTAATAGTAGAGGCACCAATAGTAGTAGACACTTCTATGACTCATGCCACAACTCAGGGTTAACATGGAACTTTTTAGCAACAAAGGGGGTAACGAAAGAAAGAGTGGCACCAGATCAATCAAAGCATACATATCAAAGTTAAAGATTTTCAACATGCCAGTAAAAACATTGGGAACCTTACCAACCCCTTGTCTCCCATGTAGAGCATAAAACCGATTATGCCCTGGGGCACAACCCTGAGGACCACCTCTACCCAATGGGATCACATTTGCATCCCGGCCCTTACCATAGTTTCTTGGATAATCCATCCTTTTGTGACCAAGTGCCCCACAATCAAAGCATGCATTAGAACCCTTCAAACGAAGGCCCGAATAACTTTTCCCACATGTAGGACACACATCAATGGGAGCCACAACACAAACACCTTGAGGCCTAGGGAAGTTATTGACACTCACCCTATTAGTAGCATGAGAAGGCTCTTGGCCTTGATGAAATCTTGCACCCTTTTGGAATTTTACCTCAAACCGGGCCCTCTTGGCCCCCCTTCTCTTCCTCAATTTCTCCTCCTCTATTTGCTCGGCATTGGTCATCAACTGAGACAAGTCCATGTCACTAATTAGCATAGCAGACCGACATTCTTCACGTACCAAGTCGGAGACTGCCAGCATGAACTTATTCATCCTAGAGCTAGGATCGGCCACCAAATGAGGATCATACTTTGAAAGTTGATTAAACTTGAGGGCATACTCCCTCACACTCATAGCACCTTGTTTCAAGTTCATTTACTCCACCAACTTAGCTTCTCTAAGCTCAAGAGGGAAAAATCGACTAAGGAAAGCCAATTTGAACTCCTCCCAAAGCACCACATTACCAATCCCCTTCTCACCCTTCCATTGATTATACCATATTTGAGCTACCCCTTTGAGTTGGTACGCCGCCAACTCCACCTTTTCATTCGGCCCAACATCCATGATATTCAAGATCTTGTAGACCTCATTAATGAACTCTTATGGATTTTCATCCACCTTTGACCCATAGAACACCGGAGGATTCATCCTTATGAAGTCCCTTACCCTAGCTCCCAGGGTAGTAGCATGAGGGGATTAGGCCCCTTGATTGATTCGTTGGCCATAACCTAGCAAGCAGAATGAGAGTATCCCGGAGCTCACCATTGGTAAGTTGCTCCTCGGGAGTTTGGGTTTTTCTTCCTCGAGTGTTCGGCTTGATCTAGCATAGAAAAGAACAATCATTAGGGGGGAAAATCTTACCACAACTCTATAGCACAACTTAGAACAAGAAGAAGGGAAACAATTCCTAAAACATCTCATAGCATCCTATTTATAGTCATGGCGCGCATCACAACCATGAATAGGACTCTAATCAATGCGGTGTATTGGACTCCTAGGATCTATTAACCTAGTGCTCTAATACCAAGTTTGTCACGATCCAAGCCTAGGGCTTAGGCGTGAAACGGCATAAGAGGAACCCGAAGGGACACCAAGTAAGCCTTTTAGAACATCATTACACATACTTGATCGCGGAAGCAACAAGAACAAGTATCAAGAGATAATAAAGTGGGACAACTGGGGATAAGGGAAAGCACTTTCATATCACAGACATCAAGAACAATAGAGTCAAGGCTATTAGCATAGATACAAAACATGTCCAACAAATACCTCTAATACATAGATAAGAGCAGGGACCAAGACAAAGCAACCACGCTCAACCTCATAGTCAAATAGCCAATAAAGAAAAATGTCTCAATACATAATAAGAGCAACATAGACTAAGGTCCCCAAAGTGGAGGAATCACCAATTAGCTTGAGAAGTATCAAACTAGCTACGTAGAGGAGGAGGATGATCAATTTGGCAACCGATTCCTACATGGTAATATCATGTGGGCAAGAGTATGCTTTAGTATATTTAAATGTTTTAAATATATAGGATGCAATGTAAAAAGAATTAGGCATCATAATCAAAATGCATAACGATAGGCAATATGTATAGCATAACAATATGACATGTATAACCAATGCATAAGTAAAACATGCTTAAGTAGCTCATGCTCATATAGGATATCAAATGTGTAGAAGAGACCAACCTAGATTTCCAAAGTACAAACCCCTAGGTTGGTGATGATGCCATCCCATCACTTAGGTGGTGAGGTACAAACGCCTCACTAGATTGGTGATGATGCTGCCCTATAGCCCCGGTAGAGAAGTACAAAGCCCTCACTAGGTTGATGAGTACAAAACCCCCATCAAGGTTAGTCATGATGCCACCCCATCACTAGGTGGAGAAGTACAAACCCTTCACTAGATTGATGAGTACAAACCCCCATCTAGGTTATCCAGGTTCTTAGTCCCCCTGGATTAGACATGGTCTAATGCAACACTTTATATAAAACTTATCATATGCATAAACTCATTTCATCATCAGATAGTCAATCATATCATATCTCATGCTTTGGATGTTCGACACCTCAAGAAATCACATCTGGACATTTTATCAAAAACTTAGAGGGTGTGTAATGCTAGTGTAAAACCATGAAATATACAGATGAAATCATGTAAGGAAATCCATTGTAGAACCATAAATCAACACCTTGCAATATCCTTAAGCAACATACATCAAAATCCCTCCTCAAATATTACAATAGATCAAATATTTATAGCTCAAAACATGGAAAAAACAGTCACAAGTTCATATAGCTTTAACATAGTGTGCAGTGAATTTCATAATAAGAAAGACCCATTTATAAATTAACTTTAAATCATGCAATTTGAGTAAAAGGAGGCTTGGGTAACATGGGTGAAAGAAACCCATGAAAGAAACCCATATACCTTAGCTTGGAGATGAACTTGGTTAAGATTGGAGATGGAGACTTAAAGCTTGAAGAAGAACCTTGAAGGAAAACCTTAGCTTAGGATGAGGGTTTGGGACTTTAATTTGGGAGTGAAAATATAGGTAAGTGTTTGACTGCATATTGGGGTTAGATGATATGAGGTGAAATAAAGCTAAGTATAGGTAGAAACACGTTTGGAAACACTTAGGCCCAAGACTTAAAAGTCTTGGACGAAGATAAAAATCACTAGAAACAAAAATACACAGGTCTGTATCTGGTCCGTAACATAGACCTGACGCGATGGTCAAATTAACATATGTCCGCGATAGTTATGCGTCGTGGCACTGTCGCGAATTGATTCTGGATTAAAAAAATTATGAAAATTGAAATTGCTAATTGTTTGCTCTTAAATGGGGGTTAGACCTTTTTCCCCCAAATTTTGACTTTGATATCGCATACGGATGTTGAGATATATGGAATTTCAAATTCTTGATATTTCAAGGCATATTTTCAGGCACTTTTTGGGGTCGTTTCACCAACAAATATGCTATGACATCATGAGCATGATATGAATGATAAGATTGATGTAAATCCCTACTTTTGATATTATAAGCTATCTTTTAATGAGCTACTCCAAAGAAGAAATTATGGAGTTTTGAGATTATAATTAATATAACTATGGTTATGATTCATCCGTGGGATTATGACCTAGCACTGACAGGATATTGGTAGTCTCCTATTGCTCATAAACTATGTGCCACCACAAGTTCATGCTATTGATTCCCTAAATGGACTTTTATCTATCAAAAAGAAAATTCATAGGGTAAAGATAAATGATGACACCTACCGAAAAGGCTATGACGTAAGATAAGGGGTATATAGAGACAGTCTCTGAAAAGGCCATGAATAATGTGAGTGTTTGGTATACCTCGGCAAAGTAGACCACTCCGCGTTTGGTGTGGGGTGAACATTAAAATTTCAATTAGTAGCTCGCTTGATTGTACATGTTGGTTATGGTCCCCTCCCATCTATATAGGATATATCTTGTGACTTGATGAATCCGCATATACATTTTGACTAAGCATCTATGATTCATGGCATATTGAGCTTGTATCAGTTGTTTATGATTATGCATATCGTTTCATTATAGATTATATTCCTTGTTACATTTGTACCCTGCATACTTACTACATTTTAACTACTAATTTATACACTACTGCCAACATGATCTCACCATGTAGGGACCTGAGATCCTATTCCTCTTCCCGCTTCATGTGGCTAGGCGGTTTGGTCGAAGATTGCTTGTAATGAGTCCTCCATTTTGAGGACAATATCTATTTACTTTTATGATTTATTAGGACTTTTCTGTTATGGATATTTAACTTTTGAGAGTAAGCCCAAGAGATGTCTTGGCTCCCATTCCACTTATGTTAGATGTGTTGCTGGATATTGATATGTATGCTATGAGCTCGACTCTCATTATGTTTATGTATTATGGAACTCCCTTAGTCCTTATCTCTTTCTTATGATTGTTGTATGTTGTTGATTAGATTGAAGTCCTAACTTGCTATACCCCCATAGCATGAGTCATACTTACCCACCCCTTAGATATTATTTGCTATATGTCCATGTTAATTCTCTTCCCTATGACATCCCTATAGCTTGAGTCTAAAGTCGTGTTTCCTCTAGAACTATGTGTTTTTGTTGTTTAATTATGCTTTTACAACCAAGGATGTGCCATGTATGCTTAAGAGGCTTGTTTGGGGTCTCTTTGGGTCACCTATTCGCCGTGTTACGCCTAGGCCCTAGGCTTGTACCATGATAAGGGTGGTATCAAAGCATTAGGTTGGCAAAAGGTCCTCGAAAATCCAAAACACTGCATCAAGTAGAGCCTTGTTCATGGTTGTGAAGCACACTACAACTATGAATAAGAGGTTATGAGGCGTTTTAGAAATAGTTCATTTCTTCATGTTCTATGTCATGTATTTAAGAGACTTCTTATTCCTAATGTATGTTCTTTTGCTATTTTAGATCATGCCTCAAAGAAGGGCGGCACGAAAAGTTCCCACTCGTGAGAGTGAACAGACCCCTCCAGCTCCACAAGTCCCCTAAGGAGAAGAAGGGGTCACTCATGTTGAATACCAGAATATGGTCACTTTATTGGCAAGGGTCAGGTCCAACCAAGGAGTTCAAGTTCCTCATGCTCCTATCCCTACTTCAAGAGTGAGGGATTTTACAATAATGAATCCTTCGGAGTTTTATTGGCTCTAAAGTTGAAGAATACCCCTAAGAATTCCTCGATGAGGTGTACAAGGTTCTTAACATTATGGGGGTAAGCTCAAAGGAGAAAGTGGAACTAGTAGCCTATAAACTAAAGGGTATTTCTCGATTATGGTTTGTTCAATGAATAGATAGAGGGTGATTGGAGAGCCTATATTTTGGGAAGAATTCAAGGCCACTTCCTTCAACCATTTCTTTCCCATAGAGCAAAAGGAGGCAAAGATGACGACATTTTTTAGACTTATCCCATAGAGCAAAGGGAGGCAAAGATGACGACATTTTTTAGCCTTAAACAAGGTTCCAAGTGTGTTAGTGAGTATTCCCTTCAATTCGACAACCTCTCAAAGTATGCTCCTCACTTGTTCATTGATCATAGGGCAAATATGCATATGTTTGTGTCGGGAGTGTCTGACTTAATCAATGAAGAATGTAGCACCACCATGCTCATAGGAGATATGGACTTGTCTTGTCTCATGACTTATGTCGAGCAATTTGAAGGAGAAAAACTTAGAAAGAGGAAGAGTGAAAAGTCCAAGAAGGCCCATTATGATGGTGGATTTCAAGGTGCTAGAGGTAGTCGTCTTCAACAAGGCCATAAATTTCAAGGTCAAGGGTCCTCTATTGCTCAAGGCCAAAGGTTCACTAATTATAGGGTACCCAACCTTAGGCTCAAGGTGGCAATAGTGGGATGACTATTCCAGGATGCCTAAAATGTGGAAAGAATCATAGTGGTGTATGTTTGAAGAACACAGGTGCTTGCGTCAAGTATGGCAAGATGGGCGACAAAATTGCGAATTGTTCAAATAATAGTAGAGATGGTCGTCCTCTAGGACAAGGTGATCATGGTGACCAAAGGAAACAAGGTGGCCAACAAAGAGGCATATCATATCATAATCAATTTTATGCTCTTCAAGGGAGGAAAGGAGTGAATGAAGCACTCAATGTTCTTAACGATATGTTAAAGATCTATAATTGTGATCTATATACTTTATTAGATCCAGATGCCACTCTTTGGGAGGAAAGGAGTGAATGAAGCACTCAATGTTCTTACCGATATGTTAAAGATCTATAATTTTGATCTATATACTTTATTAGATCCGGATGCCACTCTTTCTTTCATTACTCCTTTTGTTGTTAATAGACTTCATGTGTGTCTCGAGTTGTTGTGTGAGCCCATTGAAGTGTCTACCCTTGTTGGTGAGTCCATTATTACTAAAAGAGTCTCTAGGGGTTGTTCCATGTCCATATTGCATAAAGTCTTACCTTGTAATTTTATTGAATTTGACATAGTCGATTTTGGCATCATTCTTGGGATGGATTCATTTCATGCATATCATGCCTCTATTGACTGTAAAACCCACAAGGTTAGGTTTGAATTCCTTAATGAAACCTATCCTTGAGTGGGTAGGTCATGATTTGATGGTTAAGGGTAGGTTCATTTCTTGTTTTAATGCTCAGGAGTTAATTTCTAACAGTTGTATATGTCATCTTGTAAGGGTTAGAGATATTGAGTCTAGATTCCCTCCTATTGAGTCACTTCCGGTAGTTAATGAGTTTCTTGATTTTTTTCCCAATGAGCTTCCCGGTGTCTCCCCCAAAAGGGAGATAGATTTTGGTATAGACCTCCTCCCCGATACCCAACTCAATTCGATTCTCCCTTATGGCATGTCACCAGTGAAGTTGAAGGATCAATTGAAGGACCTATTATAGAAGTGTTTTATTAGGCCTAGCAAGTCATCTTGGGGTGCACCAAAAAATGTGCATCAACTACCGACAACTCAATAAGGTCACTGTGAAGAAGTATCCCTACCTTGGATAGATGACTTATTTGATCAACTACCATGGGCTAGTCACTTCTCAAAGATTGATCTTTGGCAACCTTCGATCTGAGTATCATCAATTAAGAGTAAGGGAGCGTGATATTCCCTAAACGACCTTCCAAACAAGATATAAGCATTGTGAGTTTGTGGTAATGTCCTTCAGCCTAACTAATATGTCTGATGATTTTCATAGATCTCATGAATAGGGTCTTTAAAACCTACCTTGACGTGTTTATGGTGATATTCATTGATGATATTTTGATTTATTCCCAGAGTAAGAAAGAACATGTGAAATATTTGGGAGTAGTTTTGCAAACGTTGAGGGAAGAAAGGTTGTTTACTAAGTGTGACAAATGTGAATTTTGATTAAAGGAAGTTGAATTTCTAGGGCATGTGATTTCAGGTGAACAGATTAAAGTGGATCCATAGAAGATAAAGGTGGTGAGAAATTGGCCTAAATCCTTGACTTGAACGGATATTAGGAGTTTCTTGGGCTTGGCGGGGTACTATCGGAGATTTCCTAAGGTTTTTTCTTCAATTGCTTCTCCCTTGAAAAAGTTCACAAAGAAGGCTAAATTTGTTTGGACCGATGAGTGTGAAAGGAATTTTTAAACTTTGAAAGACAAGCTTACAACTGCTCCTATTTTGGATCTACCAGAAGGGTTTGTGGTTTATTACGATGCTTCAAGAATCTGTTTGGGGTGTGTATTGATGCAAAGTGGCAAAGTTATTACATGTGCTTCTAGGCAACTAAAGGTGCATGAGCGTAATTACCCCACCCATGATCTTGAGTTAGCGATCATATTATTTTCTCTAAACAAATGATGTCACTATTTATATGGGGTTCAAGTAAATGTGCTCACCAACCATAAGAGTTCCAATACGTGTTCATCTAAAGAGATCTAAATTTAAGGCAAATGAGGTGGTTGGAACTCCTTAAAGATTATGAGATGAGTGTGTATTATCAGCCACGCAAGGCTAATATTGTGTTTGATAATCTAAGTAGAATGTTTATGGAGAGTACAACTCATATTGATGATGGCAAGAAGGAATTGGAAAGAGAATTTCACTTGTTGGCTAGATTGGGAGTTATGTCGGATGAAGCCGAAAATGGGGGTGTGGTGGTTGTAGATGGTTCTAAGTCTTCCTTGGTAGAAGAGGTCAAATCCAAACAAGACCTTGACTCCATTTTGGTTGAATTGAAGTCATTGGTGAGGAATGACAAGGTGGGAGTTTTCTCCCAAGGGGTAGATAATGTCCTTAGGTACCAAGATAGGTTATGTATGCTCAATGTCGATGGCTTGAGGGACTTGATCTTGAATGAGGCTCATAATCATCTTATTCCATCTATATCAATTCTACAAATATGTATAGAGATTCGAGGGAAGTCCATTCGTGGGGTGGTATGAAAAGAGACATTACCAAGTTTGTTGCCAGTTGCCATAATTTCTAACAAGTCAGATTTGAATATCAAAGGATGGATGGCATAGCACAAAATATTAAGATTCCTACTTATAAGTGAGAAGAGATTAACATGAATGTCATGATTGGTTTACCAAAGAGTAGAAATTACTTTGATTCTATTTGTACTATTGTTGATAGAATGACGAAGTCAGTGCACTTTCTATCGATTTAAATGACTTATAGTGCCGAAGATTACGCCAAGTTGTACATCTATGAGTTGATTATATTGCATGAGGTCCCATTTACTATTATTTAAGATCATGGTGCTCAATTTAGTTTGCACTTTTGGAGATCCTTCCAAAGAGGCGTTGGTACTAAAGTTAAGCTTAGCACGACCTTTCAAACCTGCAAACGGATAGTCAAGCCAAAAGAAACATTGAAACTCTTGATGATATTCTTAGGACTTGTGTCTTAGAGTTTAAAGGCATTTGGATGAGCATCTTCCACTTATTAAGTTTCCTTATAAAAATAGCTATCGCTCTAGCATCAAAATAACACCCTTTGAAGCTCTACATGATAGATGTTGTAGATCCCCGATTTGGTGGTTTGAAGTAGATGAGATGACTTTGTTAGGACCAAATTTGATTATAAGGTTTGAAGAAAGTGAGGATAACAAGAGAATGATTGAAGATCGCTCAAGATCGGCAAAATTCCTATGCTGACACTAGAAGAAAAGACCTTGAATTTAAAGTGATGATTGGGTGTACTTGAAGGTTTCACCAATGAAGGTTGTAGTTTGTTTTGGCAAGAAAGGGAATTTAAGCCCTAGGTATGTATGTCCTAACCAGATTTTGAGACATGTTGGTAAAGTTGTATACGAATTGAAATTGCCTTATGAAGATGAGCATGGTTCATCTGGTCATCCATGTCTCTATGTTGAGGAATGTGTTAGAGACCCAATTTCCATTGTGCCTTTAAAGGTGGTGAATAACTTATGAGAAAGTTTCAGTGGAGATCTTGGATAGGAAAGTAATGAGGTTGAGAAATAAAGGCATAACGTCCATCAAAGTCCTTTGGAGCAACCAATAAGTTAAGAACACCACTTCGGAGGCCAAAATCAATATGAAGAAATGATACCTCTATCTGTTCTATTCTAATCAATCTTGAGGTAATATGATTTTTCCTACTTGGGAACCTCCCCGTCCTTCCATGTCATTTTCATGTCATCTATGCGTGATTATTCGATTTTGAGGTTGCATTGTAAATGTTACTTAAAGCATGGTTTGAAATTTTCATGAGGTATATATTGCATTTTGCATATGATGCATATTTTCAATTTCTTAGAGCTTATGATTAGCACATTCAGGGATGAATGTTCCCAAAGGGGAAATATTATAAGGCTCCACATGTTGGAAGGTGTAAAAGTTCCTAAGAGAGGAATGCTAGAATTTTCTAAGTATAAGTGGTTAGCACAAAGGAGTGTACGAGCTGTATGTTGTTCCATAGGTTGTACGTTATGCCCGTGACTTTTACATTGATTGATAGGTCATAAGTCATGTCATGGATTGAGATTTAGAGAAAGTCTCTGAGGGTCAAAATGTTACCAGATGGGACCTCTTTTTATGACTCGTGGAATGGACCACTATCCATAATCAGGGTCTCATGGTCCTGTTCAACAATTTTTAAGAAAATGCAGTTTTGTCATTTTTTAAGCCTATGCTACATCGTTTTAACCCAAAATGACCCCTTTTCAGTCATGTACGACCGTAATATACTCCATTCTCTTTCATTCAAAAATATTTCTAAGTCCCAAACTCCCCCCGAACACTCTCAGGTTTCTTCTTTCAAGAGAAAAATCCAAGCTAGGGTTTTAGTTTTGTCACTTCTAAATCAGATTTTCTTCCATTAGGTTGCACCAAGGTAAGTGGATTTTGATTTGTGGAGACCTTTCCTCCATAAAGCTTAACTATTCCTGTTTCTCATCTATTTACAAGTCATAGAAACTTATGGAAATTTTATGAACTCTTATATATAATGATATTATGACGTTTTATCCTTGTATACTATTATGCTATGCAATACCATGTGAAATCAATGATTTAAATGAAGGTCTGATGATACCCTAGCCCAAGTCTTCTTATCTCATTTGTAGGTTATTTTTTATAATGCTTAAGTGATTCTATTTTATTCCTCTGGTGTCATTTCCTTTGGAACTAGATGGTTCTAAAATTATGTACATGTATCCACCATGATTTCATTAAAAATGCATTTCAAGTTTCTTATATAATGAATGCATTATGACAAGATATGCATGTCATACATGTTTAGACTAATAAGAGGGCCAACAATTATGCTATGAGCTCATGATCATGATATAAATGATGTAAAGTATTATTTTTAATGTTATAAGCTATGTTTTAATGAGTTACTCCAAGGATGAAATTATGATGTTTTAAGACTATAATTAATATGACTATGATTTTGATTCATCCGTGGGATTATGACCTAGCACTGAGAATACATTGGTAGTCTCCCATTGTCCCCAAACTATGTTTCACCAAGGTTCATGCTATTGATTCCCTATATGAGCTTGTATCTATGGAAAGGCAATGCCATAATGTAAAGATACTTGACGACACCTACCAAAAGGGCTATGTTGTAAGGTAAGGTGTATATGGAGATACTTTCCGAAAAGGCCATTCCATAAAGTGAGTGTTTGATTTACCTTGGCAAAGTAGAACATTCTCGATCTAGTATGGTGTGAACATCAGAATTCCAAATAGTAGCTTTTTTGATTTTGCATGTTCATTATGGTCCCCTCCTACCTATGTAGGATATATCTTGTGATTTGATGATTTTGCATGTACATTTTGACTAAGCATCTCTATCATTCATGACATACTGATCTTGTATTAGTTGTTTATGATTATACATATTAGATTACATTCCTTTTTGTATTTCCATCTCGTACACTTAGTACATTTCAATACTAACGCATACTCATTTTCCTACATGATCTCACCATGAAGGGACTAGAGCTCCTATTCATCCTTCTCCTCCATGTGGCTAGACAGTTTGGTCGAAGATTACTTGTGGTTAGTCTTCCATTCTGAGGATAATATCTATTTACTTTCATGTTTTATTAAGACTTGTATATTTATGGATATTTAACTTTTCAGGGTGAGCTCGAAAAATATCTTGGCCTTCGTTCCACTTATGTTAGAGGTGTTTTTGGATAAAGATATGTATGATATGAGCTCGACTCTCGTAATGTTTATGTATTATGAAAGACTCTATTAGTCTTTATCATCTTCTTATACTTGTTGTATGTTGTTAATGACATAGATGTCCTAAGTCCCTAATATACCTATAGCGTGAGTCATACTTACCCTCCCTTTAGATATTTTTGCTATGTGTCCATGCTAATCCTCTTCCCTATAACATTCCATAGCTTGAGTCCAAACTCTGCTTCCCCTAAAACTTTATGTTTGTTTTTTAATTATGCTTTCGTAACCAAGGATGTGCCATGTATGCTTAAGCGGCTTGTTTGGGATTCCTTCGAGTTCCCCATTCGCCATGTTATGTGTAGGCCCTAAGCTTGGGTCGTGATAGAGCATGTCCGGTGTAGTTATGTCATGGCCTGCAAATTTAGCGGTCGGAACTAGTTAATAGTTCATTTAGTCAATGCCCTCAGCAGATATGCTCGGAATGAGAATTTTGATAGTATGGTTAGCTTTGGGATATCGAGTTTGGTCTAGGACGACCCTTCATTTGATACCGAGGACTTTCGGATGCGATTTGACCCTCTGGGTGCCTTCCATTAAAAGTTGCATGTAAGTAGTTGGGACCCACATCAAATTGTAATAGCCTCCGGTGAAAATTTTATCCATGCTATTGGATCTGAAACGTCAAAATTATTCAAGTTTCATAGTTTGTTTTCAAAAATCAGAGTCCGAACTAGCCCGAAACATCGAAAAAAGAGATTGGATAGTTATTAAATTAAAGGGGCCAATGTGGCCAACCTGAGCGCTGACTTGTGGCATGATCCACTTGCCATGTGTTAGGGGCATGTTACCAGGCCCATGTGCATATATAAGGGAGCTTTCGAGGTCAATGTATATGTATATACTTATCAACTTATCACTACGATTTCGAACTCATTTTTCATTGGATTGGAGTGATTCAAAAGAGTACATTATATGGAGTTTTGAGAGGAACATCATGGAAGTGTCAAATTTCAATTTAAGCATTTATTTCAAGGTAAAAATAACTATTTTTGCAGCATACCATATCGTAAATGGGTGGAACCTTTACATTTCAATATGTCAGTCATTTTTCAAAGGAATTAAGTGAAATTTTTGTCTAAATTGTTCTATTTTTCGAGTGGAACATTGTGGTATTCTTGGATTCTACTAATTTTACTATATATTTGTAAAGCTTGACCAAAAAATTATGTAAGAAATATTTTTTGATAAGAAATGAAACTTCATTTTTGAATCATTGCTCTGTCTTTTGGGATCTAACATGTGCCATCATGACCTAGAAAGTCGGGCCGTGACATATTTTAATGATGAATTTTATGAAGATTATTTATTTTCCTCTTGCAGTACATGATTTAAATATTATATGCATAGAACCTACCAAGTTGTATATTATGTTTTCAATGAAGTGTGATTATGAATGAAGAAGGGTATCAACTATATCCTATGAAAGTTTACGAAAGATATGAAGTGTTAGTGAAGCCTTTTTACGAATTAATGGAAGATAGTGAAAGGACAATTCTCACTAAAGATGGATCCTCTTGTGATGAGAAAGCTGTCATTTGAATGGATCATTAGGTTTTTAATGAGCTATTCCTAATATGATGATGCTATGTTTTGAAGCTTATGAATGTATATGCGTACGATTATGCTTTAAAGTACTCTATGTGACTTGACTTATCACTAAATGAGGCTTTAGGTGCAGTTTGGTAAGGGAATCCTAGTAGTAACCTCCTACCATATTAATTATGTGCCACCATCAGAGCTCTTATAGGCTAAGGCTAGTGGATCCACAATAGAAAAATTAAAGTCAAAGAAGCACACACATAAGTTGATGGAGTTCTACCTGGTAAGTAGTCTCCTAGGCAAAGATAAGTGGTTATGTTTGATTCCATATAGTAGCTCACATGGTCTTATATATCAGTTAAGGTATCCTCCCGTATATGTGTATGTATGATGACTTAAGAGGTTTTTATTGATCCAAATGATGTTTTAAAGATGCATTGATCATTCATCATCTATTATGCTTAATTCTCTTTTTATGATCATGTATATTGTTATTATGATATTACGATGCCCTTATTGCATTGTATCCCACATACTCAGTACATTCAAAGTATTAATACATATTTTTTCCTATATGATCTCACAGTGTAGGGACCAGTTCTCCTCCTCCTCTTATATGTCGCGTAGCTTTTGGACTACTTAAGACAAGTTTTGGTGAGTCCTCTAGTTCAGGGACAACAACTCATTTCTTTCAAGCTTGATGTATTAAGACTTTTAGACTATCTTAATGTACTTCCTTGATACTTTTGTTAAGGGTGAGTTAGGGGCATATATTAGTCCATGTAAAGTCAAAAGGTAGAGGTATTATTGGACATATGAGGGAGCTCATGATTTAGTTCTTATTTTTATAATTGATTCTCTCGTTGTCTTGTTTCCCCTTATTATTTGCATTAGTATATGTTAAATACCTATGAAATGTTTATGAATACTAAGAGGCTTGGGTGAGATGGATTTGGATTCCTCATTTGCCAATTAAGACTAGGCTCTAGGCATGAGTCATGACGTCTTCCATCAGTTTTATTTAAGGTATATGGGTTTTCATCCATCGGTGCCTCCCACCGATGGAGCCTGATCAATTCTCCCTTCTTTCATAAAGTTTTCCTATATGTATTTGAGGGTTTTCATTATTCTAGTTTCAAAAGCACAAATTATGATATATATATGTATACACACAGACACACTTAATTATGCAAGAATTGTTATAAATGATTTATTATTGAGTTACCCAACATGCTAGTTAGGGTTTATGAAATTCATAGTGGGTTCATTCAATTTTGACCAAATTGATTTCAATTTAGATGATTATGCATGAATCTCTCTTAATTACTTGATTTTAAGAGTATGGATGGTGAACTCATATTTTTGCCCAAATTTTCCACTCAACACATAGTTACGCAAATTCAAGTTCTCAATCAAGTTTTTTTGAAAGAGCGCAACTTAAGGCCTTGAAGGTGACTTAAAACCCTAATATACTCAATGAAATTATGATTAGTGATGATGGAAGGCTTACATCAATATTGCTAAATTTTATGAAAATGATCTATTCATAAGCATGATCTACAAACTGGATTGGGTAACATGTTTGGCCTTTTCTACTTGAAAAGCTATGAACCATGAATTATCAAAAGCTTGTGAATCTATAAAAGATATGACTCTTATAATGTGTATTTTTCACGAGGTTTACTTAGGACCGAATAGTACTTTGAGGTGGGGACTCGATCTAAAGGGTCCTTAGTAGAAGCTTCAAGACCCATAACTATGTGCTATCATAGTATTTCATTTACACTACTACAAAAGAGACATTTAGCGGCAATAAAGGATAGCTTTAGCAGCAGTAATATTTGCCACAATACCCTATACCGGCTAATGGTGTTTCGCTGGTAATGTTAGGGTCGTAAAAGCCTTTCCCGACCATTATCAGTTGTAAGGACCCAGACATTGTACGACCTTAATGGAGAAAGGGAATTTGGTTTCGAAAAATCTTTGGACTAAAGTCATACTTCAGGGGAGACCTCATGGCCCGTGTGAACACGGACCGTGTGGAGATATCTTGAAGTGTCCCTTGGCCTTTGAAGGTTGGTTGGCCCTTAAATAAGGTGTTTAAAACTAAAGAACACCATACTTGGACCCCTCATGGTCTGTGTGATGCTTCACGGACCATGTGGTGGGCCTTGGCTTGAAATCCCGCACTTTTAGGACCAAGTGTTGTCATACGGCCAAGTACACAGCTCGTGTGAGGTGTCACGGCCCATGTGGCTACCCGTAAGGCTTTCGAAGTGTAATTTTTCTAAGTATAGAATTACTATATCGGAACCATGTCGTGAAGAATTTTCTAAGTGAAGTGCGACGGAGGAGTACACGGGTCGTCTGGCTTGGTACGACTAGTGAATCCATCCGTATAGGTGTTGTCAACGAATTTTTCTAAGTATGAAATCTTTAAGCTCAAGCTAAGTTCACTTTAAAGCCCTCAATTCAGGCTTAATTATATGGTTTAAGGTCATCATGGGTCTCCTACATCAAGCCAAGTTCAAAGGCATTTCATTTGCTAAACTTTTCACAAGCGTCGATAGAAGGGTCAATGTTAAAGGGTAATATCTCTTAGATCAAAATAAAATGGATGGCCCATGACCTATCAAACATAAGCTCTTTGAGTTACCTTTCCAACGCATCTCGTTTCACCTCATCTAGAGTTCATATGAAGAAGTTATGCCCTTTTTCGTAAGCCCGTCTTTGTAGTGCTTTCTGAAAATTGACTAAGTGAAGCTATACGGGAGGGTTTCATAGTCTGTGAAACCTGGTACGAACCATGAGACCTCCTCACGGACCCTTGCCAAGGAATGTTATTTTTTCTTCATTAATGGTCCTTTTGTAATTATGGCTCTTCCTAAGGGCCTTTTATGACTTCCTATGCTATCTTAAGACCTCCAAATGACTTAAACCCTATTCTTCTCATTCAAATTTCATCATTACACTTAGAAATTTTCTCAAAGACACTTTTAAGAACTCTAGTGGGGATTTAACTTGGGATTAAAGGAAGGCTCATTTTTTTTCAAATTTCTCTTGAAACCTCTTCATTTGTCAAGGTCTGTGGATTTTGATCCTTGGTTCCTTTCAACCAAGGAGACCTAACTCTTTTCAGAAAATTTTCATGAATTTAAGCTTACTTTAATTTTGGGTCTTTATTATTATGATTTATTAAATTCAATTAAAGTGTGGACTGTACATATTTGATGATTTTAAGTTAATTTAAGCCCTTAAATGATGAATTACATTGAAATTATGAATCATTAAAGATGCATGTCCCCTATTAAAGCTTGAATTTTGCATAAGTAATTTATGTTATAATTTTACTATGGATTTAATTATGTTTTCACTTGTGTTTCATATTGTATTAATGATTTTAGACTAAATCTACATTACCCATGCTATTGTCACATCATTCATGTCATATGCATTCATGGTCATTGGATTTTATGGAAATTATGAAGTAGGTTAACCCCAATTATATTTTATTAAATGATTTTGATATGATATTGATTATAACAAAATGTGAGTACATATATGTCTAAGATTATGGCTCAAGGAGCAATTGTGGGTGTTTACACCACTATGTTCAAGGGAGCACCGATTGAGGATTGAGCCGGAGTGGGCTATCACCAATGGTCCATACTCATCTCTCAAGAAGGTGCTCCAAAGGAGCTATTCCTATGCATGAAAGATTACATGAAGAATGTTTTGCTTTTAGCCTATTATGAATGATTATGTAGAATGTGATTTGGCTTTATGTCTAAGAATGCATGTAAACGATTTGAAGTCTTATGTCTCTTTTACAAGTATATGTGCGTGTGTGTCTATATGTATGTGTGTGTGTGTATGTATTCTAGTGGGATGATGATCTAGCACCGATAGATTGGATGTTAGCATGGACTATCTCCAAGGGTCCATACTCCTTTCCTAAGACTATGTTCCCAACATAGGAATATACTTATTCCACAAGGGGGAAAGGAATGTTAAGGATCAACCTTTGGCAAATAGATCCCTTTTTATAGTTGTGGAGGAGATAAGAGGGTTCCAAGGCATAACTCACTTGGTCTCATGTCAGTTATGGTCCCATCCACAGTATATATGAAGTATTTTCGCATTCATGCATGATGTATCACATGGTATATTGATATATAATATTCCTTTGTTATGTGATTCCCTCTATCTATATTCCCTTGTCATCTAACATCGGATTGCATATTTGATAAGTCATATGCATTGCATGCCACATACTTAGTACATCCAAACGTACTAATACATGTTTTTGCCTACATGATCTAACCATGTAGGGACCCGAGACTACCTTCATCCACCATATGATGGTTAGCTTGGATCTTGAGATAATCATCGTGGTGAGTCCTATCTTTCAAGGATGAACAACCATTCCTCTACCTATGATGTCTTGTCTATATTATTTATTTTGAGGGTGAGACCGAGATATGTTTGGCCCCCATCCTATCCTATGATTAGAGTTATTGTTGGATATCTCGTAGAGTTATTGTTGGATATCTCGTAGACTCTTGTCAGATCTATATGCTATGTGTTATATTTAGAGCTTATGATCATGGTTATCTATTTGATATGGCTATCATGGATTGGTTAAAGAGAATTATGACATGTATGTATGCTTGAAGTAGAAATGTAGAAGATCCTAAGTCCCGTATTACCCCTATAGAGTAAGTCATACTTACCCGCCCCTTAGTTCTTATCTGCTATGTGCTATGTGAATCCATGTTAATCCCTATCCCTGTGACATCCCACAGTATAAGTCCTACTTTCCCATCTCTTAAAACTATATGTTTATTATTTATATACTCTTCCAAAATGATGATGTGTGAATGGATGCTATGAGGCTTGTTTGGGGACTCTCGGGTTCCTATTCGCCATGTCACTCCTAGCCCTTAGGTTTGGGTCGTGACAAGATTGGTATCAGATCACTAGGTTTATAAATGGTCCTTGGAGTCCAACATGCTGCGTCAAGTACAGTCTATTCATGGGTGTGAAGCGCGCCACATCTATGGGTAAGAGGCAATAAGTAATTTTAGGAACTGTTTCACTTTTTCATGGTTTATATCATTCCACGGAATGTATCTTGAGATTTCCTATCTCTATCTCTCCCTGCCAAATAACGAGAGTCATCTATGGGCTTGTAATGTAACCTGGGCAAGGAAGATGTTGTAGCTGATCTTGTAACTAAGGTCAAAGGGGACTTGGTGAAGGATATACGTTGTTTGATATGCTTGCTCCTTCGGATATCTGAAGTTTTCTTGGATTGGCTAGCTATTATAGTAGGTTTATTGAAGGGTTCTCATCTGTTGCATCTTTATTGACCATGTCAATTCAAAAGAAGACCAAGTTATTATAGTCAGATGAGTGTGAGGATGGTTTTCAAACATTGAAATATTGTCTTACATCGGCTTTTGTTTTGACTTTACTGGGGGGGCTTAGATGGGTTGATAGTGTTGTGATGCTTCTTGGACCGGGGAGCTTAGATGGGTTGATGGTGTGTTGTGATGCTTCTTGGATTGGATTGGGTTGTGTACTTATGCAACATGATAATGTGATAGCTTAGGTGTCAAGGCAATGAAGGTTCATGAGCATAATTACCCGACTCATGTCTTGAGTTAGCGGCGGTGGTGTTTGTCTTGAAGATTTGGAGTCACTATTTGTATAGGGTGCATGTTGATGTTTTCACTGGCCACAAGAGTTCACAATATGTGTTCACTGGATGGGATCCTAACTTGAGGCAAAGAAGACGGTTGGAACTCCTAAAGGACTGCGACATGAGTGTTCAATATTATCCCGGCAAGGCAAATGCTATAGTTGATACTCTCAGTAGGCTATCTATGGGAAGTGTGGCTCTTGTTGATGAAGGGGAGAAAGAGTTTGTGAAAGATGTTTACTGTTTGGATAGATTGGGTGTTAGGTTGGCCGACTCTGATGGTGGAGGTATTCATATTCAGAATCCGAATCTTTTGTGGTTGTTGATGTTAATGCTAAGCAAGATTTAGGCCCATCATTGGTTGTGTTGAAGAGGTTGGTTACCAATAAGATAGAGGTTTTCTGCCAAGGGGGAGATGGTGTAATTCGATACCAAGATCGATTGTATGTTTTGGACATTGATGGCCTTAAGGAAATGATCGTGAGTAAAGCCCATAACTCTCATTATTCTATTCACCTGAGATCTTCTAAGAGGTACTACAATTTGAGAGAAGTGTATGGTCGCATGGTATGAAGATGGATATAGCCAAGTTTGTATCTGAATGCCCTAATTGTCAACAAACAAAGGTAGTACACAAAAGACCCAATGGTTTGGCTCAAGATATTAAAATTTCTACTTGGAAGTGGGAAGAGGCGAACATGGATTTTGTGGTTGGTTTGCCTCGAAACCCAAAGTAATTTGATTTAATTTGGGTTATTGTTGACCGGATGACTATGTCGGGTCACTTCATATTGGTTGAGACTACTCTCAATGTTGAAGGCAATGCTAAGTTATGTATTTGGGAGTTGGTTGGATTAGATGGTGTGCCTACTTTTATCATATCAGATTGTGATATCCAACTTACTTCTTACTCTTGGAAATCATCTCAAAAGGGGCTTGTCCCTAAGGTGAAGCTGAAGTGCATACCATTTTTCATACTCAATCTATTGGGCAAGCCTAGAGGACAATTCAAACTTTAGAGGACATGTCAAGGTCTTGTCTGTTGGAACTCAAGGTTAATTTAGGTATTCATGTACCACTTTTTTGAGTTTGCTTTCATGCTAGCATTGGTATGGTACCATTTGGGGCTTTATATAGTAGAAGTGTAGATCTCCTGTGGGGTGGTATAAGTTAGATGAAATGACTTCTATAGGCCTGGATTTAGTGATGGAGATTGTGGAATGAGTGAAATCGGTTAGGGAAAAGTTGAAGATGGTTCGAAGTCATCAAAAGTCTTTTTGGATATTAGAGAGAGGGATCTTGAGTTTTGTATTGGTGATGAGGGTATATATGAAGGTCTCACCTTTGAAGGGCGTGATGCGTGTTAGGAAGAAAGGAAAGCTAGGTCCACGGTATGTAAGTCCTTACTAGAGTTTTGAGCGGATTGGGAATGTGGCTTATAGTTTGGATTTGACTTTGGATTTAAGCTCTATTCACCCAATTTCCCATGTGTCCATGTTGAGGAAGTTGGTTGGTGATCCTTGTAATATTGTGCCTTGGAAGGTGTTGAGGTTGAGAAGAACTTATCTTATGAGGAAATTTCGGTTAAGATCTTGGATGGGTAAGTGGAGAGGCTTCGCAACAAGGATCAACATATTGAAAGTGCTACGTGGGAACTGGAATCAGGTATGATGCGGCGATACCTCTATCCTTTCCAATCTACTCAAGCCTATGGTATTAGGTTCTACCTATTCTCAATTGTCCTAATTCTTTCACTCTTGAGTCTCATGAAATCACATACATACATGTGCACGGAAATGATTTTTATGATGTTTTAAATGATTTGAATGAGTTTTAATGACTTTATGATTTTCAAATAATGAACTATGTATTACGTCTTGTGATTGAAAGTTTCATGTTCTAAGTCAAGCCTTTCAAGCCTTGTTCTAGCACATTCGAGGAAGAATGTTCCTAAGGGCGAGATAATGTAAGGACTCGGACTTTGTACGATCTCAACAGAGCATGGAAATTTGGTTCCAGAAAAGCTTTGGACCAAGGTCACACTTCAGGGAAGACCACATGGCTCGTGTGAGGTCACACGATCCATGTGGGGGTCTTGTGAAGTGGCCTTTGGTCTTTGAAGGTTAGTTGTCCCTTAAATATGGTGTTTAATGTGAAGGCACACCATACTTAGACCCCTCACTGTCTGTGTGATACTTCACCGACTGTGTAGTGGGCCGTGTGGTGGCCTTGGTTTCAAATCCCACACTTTTGGGATTAAGTGTTGTCACACGACCAAGTACACGGCTCATGTGGGGTGTTATGGCCCGTGTGGCCACCCGTAAGACTTCCGGAGAGAAATTTTTCTAAGTATGGAATCACCATATCGGAACCATGTCGTGAAGAATTTTCTAAGTGAAGTGGTATGGACGATTACACGGGCCATTTAGCTTGGTACGACCCGTGAAACTATCCGTATGGTTGTTGGCAACGAATTTTCCAAAGTACAGAATCTTCAAGCTAAAGCTAAGTTCACTTTTAAGCCCTTAATTCAATCTTATTTATGTGGTTTAAGATCATCATGAGTCTCCTACATCAAGCCAAGTTCAAAGGAACTCCATTAGCTAAACTTTTCACAAGTGTCGATAGAAGGGTCAACTTTAAAGGATCATATCTCTTAGGTCAAAATGAACAAGGTGGGCCACGACCTAGAAAATTGAAGCTCTTTGAGTTATCTTCCTAACGCATCTCGTTTCACCTCATTTAAAATTCGCATGAAGAAGTTATGCTCATTTTCATAAAGCCCGTCTTTGCAGTGTTTTCTAAAAATTGACTAAGTGAAGCTATACAGAGGGTTTTACGGTCCGTGAAACCTTGTACGGACCGTGAGACCTCCTCATGGACCCACAAGCAAGGAATGTGATTTTTGCTTCATTAATAGTCTTTTTGTAATTGTGGCTCTCCCTAAGGGTCTTTTATGACTTCCTATGCTATCCTAAAACCTCCAAATGACCTAAACCCTATTCTTCTCATTCAAAAATTTCATCCTTACACTTAGAAATTCTCTCAAAGACACTCTTAAGAACTCTAGTGGGGATTTAACTTGGGATTCAAGGAAGGCTCATTCTTCTTCAAATTTCTCTTGAAATCTCTTCATTTGTCAAGGTATGTGGGTTTTGATCCTTGGTTCCTTTCAACCAACGAGACCTAACTCTTTTCAAGCATTTTTCATAAATTTAAGCTTATTTTAAATTTGGGTATTTATTATTATGAGTTGTTAAATTCAATTAAAGTGTGGACTACTCTACATATTTGATGATTTTAAGTTAATTTAAGTCCTTATATGATGAATGAGATTAAAATTATGAAGTATTGAAGATGCATGTCCCCTTTTAAAGCTTAAATCGTGCATTTGTAATTTATGTTATGATTTTGATATGAAATTAATTATGTTTTCACTTTATTTTCATATTGAATTAATGATTTTAGATTGAATCCACATTACCCATGCTCTTCTCACATCACTCTTGGCGTATGCATTCATGGTCATTGGATTTTATGAAAATTATGAAGTGGATTAAGCCCAATTTTGTTTTATAAAATGATTTTGATATGATATTAATTATGACAAGAATGCAATCAGATACATGTCTAATATTATGGCTCAAAGAGCAATTATGGGTGTTTACACCACTATGTTTAGGGGAGCATTGATTGATGTTTGAGTCGAAATGGGCTATCCCCAATGGTCCATACTAATATCTCAAGAAGGTGCTCCAAAGGAGCTATGCCATGCATGAAAGTATTACATGAAGAATGTTTTGACTTTTAGCCTATTATGCATGATTATATAGACGCCTAAGAATGCATGTAAACAATTTGAAGTCTTATGTCTCTTTTACAAGCATGTCTATATATATATGTGTGTGTGTAAATGTATGTGTATATATATATGTGTATATATATGTATATGTATGTATATATGTATATATCTATGTATTCTAGTGGAACGATGACCTAGAACCGATGAATTGGATATCGGCATGGACTATCCCAAGGGTCCATACTCCTTCCCTCGAATTATGTGCCTACCATAGGAATATGTTTATGCCCCAAGAGGGAAAAGAATGTTAAGGTTCTACCTTTGACACGCATGTCACTTCTTATTGTTGTGGAGGAGACAAGGGGTTCCAAGGCATAGCTTGCTTGGTCTCATGTCGGTTATGGTCCCATTCACAATATATATGAAGTATTTTTGCATTCATGCATCATGTATCTCATGGAAAATTGATATATAATATTCCTTTGTTATGTTATTCTTTCTATATATGTGTCCTTGTCATCTAACATTGAATTTCTAGTTTGATAAGTCATATGCATTGCATGTATGTATATTTAGTACATTCAAACGTACTAATGCATGTTTTTTCCTACATGATCTAATGATCTAGGGACCGGAGACTACCTTCATCCACCGTATGATGGCTAGATTGGATCTTGAGATAATTATTGTGGTTAGTCCTATCTTTCAAGGATGAACCACCATTCTTCTACCTATGATGTCTTGTCTATATTATTTACTTTGAGGGTGAGCCTAGGACACGTCTTGCCCCCATCCTATCCTATGATTAGATACATTGTTGGACATCTTGTAGACTATTGTCGGATTTTATATACTATGTATTGTATTTGGAGCTTATGATCATAGTTATCTATTGGATATGACTATCATGGATTGGTTATGAGAATTATGATATGTATGTATGTTTGAAGTGGAAATGTGGAAGATCCTAAATCCTGTATTGCCTCCATAGTGTGAGTCATACTTGACCGCCCCTTAGTTCTTATATGCTATGTGTTATGTGAATCCATATTAATTCCTATCCATGTGACATCTCCATAGTGTGATTCCTACTTTTCCATCCCTTAGAACTATGTGTTTATTATTAGTATACGCTTCTGAACCGATGATGTGTGAATGGATGCTACGAGACTTGTTTGGGGACTCTAGAGTTCCCATTCACCATGGAACTCCTAGGCCCTAGATTCAGATCGTGACATGGGTATTGTGGGTAGAGGGTACCATAAATTACCTCTAAATACCATTAGTTTTTAGGTCAATTATTTGCGAAAATTATATCAGCTATCAAATATACTTCATATCTATCAAATATACTTCATATCTGTTAACTTTGGTTTGTTAGAGTTCATTGTTTTAGTCGATAAATCAATATACATAGCCATTAAAAAGTAGTATCTCAATGGCAATCATTTGTGGCAATTGTATTGGTATTTAAAAGTAATGTATAAATCCTAATAAATAGCCGCTAAAATATAATAGTTTTAATGACAATGTTTGCACAACTATATTAGATACTAAATGTTGTTTGTATTCGCCAGCAATGGTCTTTTAGCAATCAGTATTTTAGTCAAAAAATTTCAAATAAATAGCCGCTAAAAGGTAGTAGTTTTAACGGGGCAATTTTAAAATCGCATGTTATGACTACAATATCCCTTCAAAAATATTTTAATTTGTTCTTTTAGCGTCCATTTATCGTAACATCAACATTAATTAGTAGAGAATATTAATAATAACTACTGCATTTGTCAAACAATTATATATTGAAATCCATCGAACTTGTTGGCAAATGGTTAAAAACTTATCACTGTTAATCCATAAAATATAATAGATCTCCATTAAATCTAGACAAATAAAATGAATGAGTAATCTAAAATATGAATGTCACAACTTATAAAAATAAACTTATATTGTTCTTACTAATATTTATCCTATTGAATAATGTCTTCGAATGAGTTTGTAAGTCTTCTTCATATTAAGTCTCCCAGTATAAAATTTGCAGACTTCAGATTATAGGACCTGGAAAAAATAAATTTGACAAAAGATGAAATGTAAAATATAAAAACATTATAAGTAGTGTAGCTAATCTAAAAAATTATAAGTAAGAAACATCCGAACAAACTTAGAACTGACACTTTTGAAGTTGCTACTCAGTAGACTCAAGTGTCTACCACTCTACACATGCCATAGTATGACAGCCTCCACAAGCAATAGTACATGCCAAGAATACAAGAATTCAGTATACACAAAGAATACAAGGATTATAGGAGTATGCCTGAGAAAATTACAGACTTCACGGCCGAATTGAAACAAGAGTACATGCCAAGAACAATAACTAGAGCATAACAGTACATGCCAAGAATTCAGATCTTTACTACACTATGCCTGGAAAATTACAGACTTCACAGTTGGGTTGAAGCAAGAGTACATGACAAGAATAAGAACTAGAGAACAACAAAGAAGAGGCTAATGCACATAAGAGATACAACAATATTGAATTCAGACTTAAAACTGACACTTTTGGATTCAGAGCTTGCTAAGAATTGGATCAAGAGAACGACAGTACATGCTAAGAATACAACAATTATTAGACTATGCCTCGGAAAATTACAACTTCACAGCTAGGTTGAAGCAAGAGTACATGCCAAGAAAAAGAACTAGAGCACAATAGTACATGTCAAGAATTTAGAACTTTACTGGACTATGCTTGGGAAAATTACAGACTTCATGGCTGGGTTGAAGCAAGAGTACATGCCAAGAACAAGAAATAGAGCACAACAATACATTCCAAGAATTTAGAGCTTCACTGGACTATGCCTGCGAAAATTACAGACATCATGGCTGGTTTGAAGCAAGAGCACTTGCCAAGAACAAGAACTAGTGCACAACATAGAAGAGGCTAATACACATAAGAGATACAACAATATTGAATTCAGGCTTAAAGCTAACACTTTTGGACTCAGAGATTTATGTGAATTGGATCAAGAGCACAACAGTACATGCCACGAATACAAGAATTATTGGACTATGCCTTCGAATATTACAGATTTCACGGCTAGGTTGAAGCAAGAGTACATGTCAAGAACAAGAAATAAAGCACAATAGTACATGCCAAGAATTCAGATCTTTAATGGACTATGCCTCGGAAAATTATAGACTTTGTGACTAGGTTAAAGCAAGAGTACATACAAATAACAAGAACTATAGCACAAAAGAGAAAAGGCTAATGCACATAACAGATACAACAATATTGAAAAACTGACACTTTTAGTGTAACACCCTGTAAAATTATTGAAACCCCCCTAAAATATAATCGTATACATAATGCATCTTCCATAGCTCCAGTGGAAAATTCGAGACCAGATTTTCGATTAACACAAAAAATCAATTAGGAAAATTGTCTCGACCCAATTTTAGAGCAATCAGGTCAAAAAATAATTTTCGCTAATTAGCGCAAAAACAATGTTAATCCGTGCCCCTAGCACAATGCGGAATGGGCATGGAGTAACACTTTGTTTTTAATTTTTTTTAGACAGGAATTGAAAGTTTCAAAAATCACGAAAAGTGTTGGTCCGTGTCCCTGGAGCGTCGCGGACTAGTTTATGAATTTTAAAATTTTTTCTTGTAATTAGGGAAGGGCCTTTCAGTCATTCCTGATACTATCCTAAGTCATAAAATACATTTCTAAAGCCTTATTATCGATTGAGGGTTTCTAAACCCACTCTTCTTAAGTTTCTACACAAGAATACTTTGAGAGGGGAGGTAGGTAAGCTCAGAGGATTGAGGGTTTGAGTCCAAGTTCTTGAAGAAGAGTTGGTAATTAGTCGTCCCAGGTATGTAAAAGCTACCCAGAACATGGGATTATTCTCCCATGTGCCCCCATTATTAAATTAGGTTGATAATTGATAGGTGATGGGTCTTATGTGATGAATTCTTGAATGCTATCTCAAAAACTACTATTATTTTAGACGTATTTTTGTAAGTTGATGGCCATCATAACTTTAATTATTTGTTCAACTGATTAATTGAGCTACTGTATAAACTATATATATTTAATTGTTAAAGAATCCATTAATGAAGCTTGGGGTCGATGTCTAGAGCCTGGATAACGTATGTATGCATGATTGTTGTGGTCTGGGTCTTCATTTGAGTGAGTAGTGACTATAATGTTGTTGGAATTGATGGAGTAGGGGGGTCCTTAGAGTCTTTAAGAGGTTACACTTGAGTTCTAAAGAATGTCCATAATATTCTCGAATTGAGAGATGATGAGATAAGATGACGCCCTTGTCCAAAAGAGACCAAACGATGAGAAAACCTTGATGTTAATGTTGATTTTTATGAGCACTTTGAGTCATGAGAGGAGTATTTAGTACCGAAAATGAGTAAGAGTAAGTCTTACTCACACTTATTATCTATGTGGCCAACGTAACAGAGGGTTGGACTATGAGAAACGGATGTTTCCTTCGTCCCAGAAGAGGATTTGATGTTATTATAAACCCCTAGAAGTATGCCCTTTCACCCCGGCAAGGTACTGGGCGGATGCCACAAAGACATTGCTTTCTTGTACCATCACCGGCTCATAGGTGATGGGGTGTAGGTTCGAGAAACTCCCAGATAGGTCCCCTGATGATAGTACTCTAATGTTGATGTGATAGTGTAAGTCTTGATTAATGATGATGTGATAGAGTTCTACTCCTTGTCTTTGAGTTAAGTTGAGAAACTAATGAGCTGAGATCATACTATATTGTCTTGCCTTTAATATTTACTTTAGCCTGTTTTACATACAGTACATTCCATGTACTAACGCCCCTTTGGTGCTACATCATTTTCTGATATAGATTTAGTAGAAAGAGGACTTTAGATGACGAATCATTGAAGTTTAGAGTTCTTTGATTCCATATAGTGGTGAGTCCTCCCCTATATTCGAAGGATGTTTCTTACTTTATTTCTATTGATGTATTTCGTTTGATTGTGGTAGCCATGGCCTGTCATAGTACCTTCTTAGAGAGTAGCCATAGAGTCTTCATAGACATAGATGTATAAGGGTTGATGTTGGGTTCCTTTTCCCCTATTATGCTATTTTTTTTAAAACTAAGTTTGTTTTCCCTAATCTTGTTTCATGTGATGGATGTTGAGGATGAGTTTGATAGCCCACTGACAGTTTAGATTATTCTTTAATATCTTCTGCAAATAAGTTGATTGAATTAATGTGATGAGACTAGATGGTATGCTTAGTGGCTAGCAATAGTCTCCGAGTGCCAGTTATGCCTAGGGTACCCTCCCGAGGCATGACAAACTTGGTAACAGAGCATAGAGTTCGAGTGTCCTAAAGAGTCTATGAAGCTGCGACTAGTAGAATCTTGTTTATGGGCGTGTTACGTGCCACACTTCATAAGCAGGAGGTTATAGGATATTAGGAAGTGTTACCCTTCTTCTATGATCTGAATTCATGCGATAGAGTTTAACTCTATGAAGAATCTCCTTTTAATTTGTGCATTATACGCATTTTGAAAATGCTGCCAAAAAGAACAGCTGCTCAGATGTCATGACCCAAAACTAGGGCCTTGGTGTGACAGCACAAGGGGAACCCAAAGGAACCCCAAGCAAGCCTCTTAGAACATCATTACACATCCTTAGTCATGAAAGCAATAAATCAAGCATCAAGAGATAATAAAGTGGGACACCCGAGGCTAAGGGAAAACACTTTCATACCATAGACATCAAGAAAATAGAGTCAATGCTCTTAGCATAGATAAATAACATGTCCAACAAACACATAATACATAGATAAGAGTGGAATAGACAATAAAGAAGTATGTTTCATACATAATAAGAGCAACATAGACTAAGGTCCACGAAGTGGAGGACTCACCAACTCGCTTGAGTAGTATCGAACTAGCTACATGGAGGAGTAGGATGATCAACTTGGACACTGGTTTATACATGGTGACATCATGTAGGCATAGAGTATGCATTAGGATATTTGAATGTACTAAGTATGTGGGATACAATGCAATAAGAATTAGGCGTCATAATCAAATGCATAACAATAAGCAATAGACATAATGTAACAATATGGCATGTATGATCAATACATAAGTAAAACATGCTTAAATAGCTCATGCTCATATAGGATATTATATGTGTAGAATAGACCAAGCTATATTTCCAAAGTACAAACCCCATGGTTGGTTAGTGATGATGTCACCCTATCACTTAGGTGGTGAAGTACTAAACCTTCACTCGGTTGGTGATGATGCCACCCCATCACCTAGGTGGAGAAGTACAAACCCTTCACTCGATTGACGAGTACAAACCTCCACCTCGGTTAGTGATGATGCCACCTCATCACTAGGTGGAGAAGTACTAACCCTTCACTCAGTTGATGAGTACAAACTCCCATCTCGGTTATCCGGGTTCTTAGACCCCCCAGATTGGGCATCGTCTAATGTAATACTTCATATAGAGTATATTGTATATATAAACGCATTTCATCATCATAACATCAGTCATATCATATCTCATAGTTTGGACCTTCAACTCCTCAAGAAACCATATTTGAACATTTTATCAAACACTTAGAGGGTGTGAAATGGTAGTATAAAACTATGCAATTTAGAGAAGAAATCATGCAAGAAATCCATTATAAAACCATCAATCAACACCTTGCAGCACCCTCAAGCAATATAAATCAAAACCCCTCAAATCTTATAATAAATCCAATATTTATAGCTTAAAACATAGCAAAACAGTCACCACTTTACATAGCTTTACTATAAAATGTAGTGAATTTCATAATAAGCAAGACTGATTTGTAAATCAACTTTAAATCATGCAATTTGAGTAAAAAGAAGCTTGGGTAACATAGGTGAAAGGAACACATGAAAGAAACCCGCATACCTTAGCTTGGAGATGAACTTGGTGAACATTGGAGTTGGAGACTTGAAGCTTGAAGAAGAACCTTGAAGGAAAACCTTAGCTAAGATGAGGGTTTGGGACTTGAATTTGGGAGTGAAAATATGGCTAAGTGTTTTAGTGATTATTGGAAATGTTTTAGGTAATATAAGGGTGAAATTTGGCTAAGTATAGGTAAAAACACGTTTGGGAACACTTAGGCCCAAGGCTTAGAAGTCTTGGACCAAATAAAAAAAAAAGCAGGCTATTTTTTGTACTGTGGCGCATCGCGGAAGCGACGCGGATTTGCCACTAGAAATTGCATTCTTGAAATTTCAGAATTGCTAATCTTTTACTCTTAAATCGGGATTAAACCCTTCCCCCCTAATTTTGACCCCTTGAACAAAAATATGAAGTCAAATTTTCAAAATAGCAAATGGATTTTGAGATATATGAAATTTAAAATTCTGGGCATTTTGAGGCACATTTTCGGGCACTTTTTGGGGTCATTTCAATATCTCCCCCATGGGAGCATTCATCCCTAAATGTAAAAGAGACGTACATGAAAAGAGTTATCATAAACATATCATCCCTAACAAGAATGCAACATCACAGTTAAAACACCATTTTCAAATCTCAACTTACGTGTAAAATCATCATAACTTGCCAAATTAAACATGAATGCAAATGAATGCCACAGAGGCTGAAACGTATGACTTGAAATCACATAGGGGACTTAGAATTAGAACCTTATGATTGAGTGGAGTGGAAAAGATAAGGATACCGCTTTTGCATGCCCGCTTCGGTTTCCCAAGTAGCACTTTCGATTTGTTGGTTCCTCCAAAGGACTTTAACAGACGCCACCTCCTTGTTCCTCAACCTCTTCACTTGCATATCTAAGATATACACCAGAACCTCCTCATAAGTAAAGTTATCCTCAACAACACCCATAACATCAAGAGGCACAATAGCATTAGGATCACCAACACATTTTCTCAACATAGAGACATGGAACACTAGATGACCCAAATTCATTTCACTAGGCAACTTCAATTCATAAGCTACCTTGGCAACCCTCTTCAAGACCTCATAAGGACCAGTATATCTTGGAATCAACTTAACGTTTTTACCAAAATGGACCACACCTTTCATTGGAGAAACTTTCAAATAAACCCAATCACCTGCTTTGAAATCAAGGTCTCTTCTTCTCACATCGACATAGGATTTTTGATGGCTTTGGGACATTTTCAACCTTTCCCTAATAATCCTCACCTTCTCAAGAGCCTCTATAACCATATCCGATCCCATTAAAGCCACCTCTCCAATCTCAAACCACCCAACTGGTGATCTACAATGTCTCCCATAAAGAGCCTCAAAAGGAGTCATACCGATGCTAGGGTGATAGCTATTGTTGTAGACAAACTCAATCAAAGGAAGATGGTCATCCTTACTACCTTTCAACTCCAATACACATGCCCTAAGCATATCTTCAAGGGTTTGAATGGTTCTTTCGGCTTGACCATCCGTTTGAGGGTGGAAGGTCATACTAAGGTGAACTTTTGTACCAAGACTCCTCTGAAAAGTCCTCCAAAAGTGTGAAGTGAATTGTGAACCACGATCTAATATGATGGACAAAGGAACCCTGTGCAACCTCACTAACTCATGGATGTACAACCTTGCGTACTCTTCAGCCCCATATGTTATCTTAACCGGTAGAAAGTAAGTCGATTTCGTCATCCTATCAACCACCAACCATATAGAATCAAAACCTTTTCTAGTCCTGGGAAACCTAACCACAAAATCCATATTAATCACCTCCCACTTCCAAGTGGGAATCTCTATGTCTTAGGTTAGGCCACCCAGCCTTTGATGTTTGACTTTTACTTGTTGAAAACTATGGCAACCGAAAGCGAATCTAGCAATGTCCCTTTTTATACCTCCCCACCAATACACATCCCTCAAGTCTCTACATTTTGGTGGAACAGGGTGGATAGAATAAGAAGAATTATGGACCTCATCAAGGATTTTCTCCCTCAAACCATCAATATAAGGAAGACACAACCTACCTTGGTACCTAAGGGCACCATCTCCCCCTTGGTAGAAAATCTCTACATTTTCCTCTTTCACCAAGGCCTTCAATTCAAGCAAGGAGGAGTCAAGATCTTACTTTTCTATAATCTCATCAATCAAAGAAGACTTAGATCCATCAACAACCACAACACCATCATCACCAACCTCCTCCAACCTAACGCCCAATATAGCCAATTGATCCACCTTCCTAGCCATCTTCTTACCACCACCATCAACATGGGCTAGGTGAACTATAGACACCCGACTCAATGCATCTGCCACCATATTTGCCTTACCCTGATGATAATGCACACTCATGTCATAGTCTTTGAGAAGTTCTAATCATATTTTTTGCCTCAAGTTGAGGTCTTTTTGAGTGAAGACATATTGGAGGCTGTTGTGATCAGTGAACACATAAAAATGTACCTCATACAAGTAGTAACGCCAAATCATTAATGCAAATACAACGGCGGCTAACTCTAGATCATGGGCAGGGTAGTTCATTTCATGTGCCTTGAGTTATCCAGAAGCATAAGCTATGACCTTATCATTTTGCATCAACATACAATCCAAACCAACCCTGGAAGCATCACAATACACCACAAATCCCTCAAGCCCATCCGGTAGTGACAATGTAGGAGCGAACACAAGTTTGTCTTTCAATTTTTGAAAGCTCCTCTCATACTCATCGGTCCACAGAAACTTAACCTTCTTTTGAATCATTTTTTTCATAGGGAGTCAATGGAGGAGGAACCCATTCATGAACCTTCTATAGTAACCTGCACCAAGAAACTCCTAATATCTGACAGGGCCAATGGTCTAGGCCAATTTCTAATCACATCAGTTTTCTTAGGATTCACATTTATACCATCCCCTGACGCCACATGACCCAAGAATGCAATCTCCTTCAACTAAAATTCACATTTTTCATATTTAGCATACAATATCTCCTCCCTCAATCTTTGCAACACCACCCTCAAATGACCCATATGTTTCTCCCTACTATGTGAATAGATCAAATATCATCAATGAAGACCACAACAAAGGAATCAAGATAAAGTTTGAAGTCTCTATTCATTAGGTCCATCAAGATGGCCAGTGCATTGGTCAACCCAAACGACATCACACCAAACTCATAATGTCCATATCTAGTCCAGAAAGCCATGTTAAGAATATCACATTCCCTCACCCCTCACTTGATGATACCCGGACCAAAGATCAATATTAGAGAAGAAGCTAGCCCCTTGCAATTAGTCAAACAAGTCATCAATTCTTGAGGATATTTATTCTTTATAGTGACCCTATTGAGTTGTTGGTAGTCAACACACATCCTAAGGGACCCATACTTCTTTTTCACAAACAACACCGGTGTAGCCCAAGGTGATTGGCTAGGCCTAATAAATCCCTTCTCCAACAAATCTTTCAACTGCTCCTTTAGCTCCTTCAACTCTACTGGGCCCATACGGTAAGGGAGGGTAGAGATAGGTTGAGTATCAGGGAGGAGGTCTATACCAAAATCTATTTTCCTTTTGGGAGTAACACCGGGAAGGTTATTTGGGAAGACATCAAGAAACTCATTTACAATTGCAACCGACTCTATGGAAGGTAACTCCACATCTTTAACCCTCACAAGATGGTAAAGATACCCCTTAAAGATGAACTTACAAGCTTTATTGCATGAAATGAATCTACCATTGACCACTACATATTGACTTTTCCACTCAAGGATGGGTTCATTAGGAAATTGAAACTTGACCCTACGAGTTCGACAATTAATAGAAGTATAGTAGGAATGCAACCAGTTCATCCAAAGAATGACATCAAAATCTACCATGTATAATTCAACAAGATCACAAGGCAACAACTTATGCAAAATGCAAATAGGACAACTTCTATAAAATTTCCTAACAACAATAGAGGCACCAATAGGAGTAGCAACTTCATATGACTCATGCAACAACTCGAGGACATGAAACATTTTTGAAACAAAAGGGGTAACAAAGAAAAAAGTGGCATCCAGATTAATCAAAGCATACACATCAAAATCAAAGATTTTCAACATAAGAGTAACAATATGGGCGATCACACCAACCATTTTCCTCCCATGTAGAGCACAAAATCGATTGTGCCTTGGGGCACCACCTTGAGGACCACCTCTACCCAATGGAACCACATTTGCACCTGGACTTTGCCACAATTTCTTGGACAATCTATCTTTTTGTGACCAAGCTCCCCACAACCAAAGCATGCATTACAACCCTTGAAACATGGGCCATTATGACTCTTCCCACATCTAGGACACACATCCACAGGAGCCACACCACCAACACCTTGAGGCCTAGGGAAGTCATTAGCAAAGCCCCTATTAGTAGCATGAGAAGGCCCTTGGCCTTGATGAAATCTAACACCCTTTTGGAACTTACCCTCAAAACGAGCCCTCTCGGCCTCATGGCCCCTCCTCTTTCTCAACTTTTCCTCCTCCATTTGCTCCGCAAATGTCATTAATCGAGACAAGTCCATGTCACCAATTAGCAAGGCGGACCGACATTCTTCATTTACCAAGTCAGAGACCTCCATCACAAATTTGTTGTCCCAGATCTAGGATCGGCCATCAAATGATGAGCATACTTTGAAAGTTGATTAAACTTGAGGGCATACTCCCTCACACTCATTGCACCCTGTTTCAAATTCATAAACTCTACCAACTTTGCCTCCCAAAGCTCAAGAGGGAAAAATTGATTAAGGAAAGCCAATTTGATCTCCTCCCAAGGCATCACATAACAATTTCCCTTCTCCTCCTTCAATTGATCGCACCAAATTTGGGCTACCCTCATGAGTTGGTATGCCTCCTAACTCTGCCTCTTCATTCAGTACAACACCTACGATATTCATGATTTTGTAGATCTCATCAATGAACACCTGTGAATCTCATCCACCTTTGACCCATAGAATACCGGAGGTTTCATCCTTATGAAGTCCTTTACCCTAGCTCCGGGGTTGTAGTATGAGGGGCTTGGGCCCCTTGACTGACTTGGTTGGCCACAACTTGGGCAAGCATAGTGAGAGCATCCCGGAGCTCACCATAGGAAGGTTGTTCCTCGGGAGTTTGGATCCATCTTCCTCTAGTGTTTAGCATGATCTAGCATAGCAAAGAACAATCATTAGGGGGAAAACATATCACAATTCTATAGCACGACTTAGAATATGAAGAAGGCAAACAATTCCTGAAATGCCCCATAGCCTCTTATTCACAATCACAGTGTGCTTCACAACCATGAATAAGACTCTAATCGACGCAGTGTGTTGGACTCCGAGGATCTATCAACTTGGTATTCTGATATCAAGTTTGTCACAACCCAAACCTAGGGCCTAGGCATGACATGGAGCAAGGGGAACCTGAAGGGACCGCAAGCAAGCCTCTTAGAATATCATTACACATCCTTGGTCGTGGAAGCAATAAATCAAGCATCAAGAGATAATATAGTGGGACAATCGGGGCTAAGGGAAAGTACTTTCATGCCATAGACATCAAGAACAATAGAGTCAAGGCTCTTAGCATAGATACATAACATGTCCAACAAACACCTCTAATACAT
>JAABOM020000012.1:14391217-14442710 GCA_011800125.2 Solanum clarkiae | reverse complement strand
GTATCTTACATAAGGGTTTTACTATGTGTTGGTGGGTTGATTTACATTGAGTTTTCTCATATTATTTCACTCTTGAATTGCATAATTTTGAACTAGAATTACACACCCACCACATGTTTTATAAAATGTCTTGACAAGGATTCTTGAGTTATTGATGATCTATTACATCATTTACAAGTCAAGTGGCGTTATAATGATTAAGGGATTGTATGTATGCATTTAATTTATGAAAAATATCTATAGTGTTGCAATTTGACCACACCTTGTTGGGAAGTGACATACCCAATTACCTTGTTGAGGGGGTGACAATCCTCAATCGCATTGTCGAGGGGTGACATGCCCATACTACCTTGTTAAGGGATATGTACAATAACCTTATTGGGAGGGGGTGACATGCCTGTACTACCTTGTCGAGGGATATGTACCTTGACCACCTTGTTGGGGGGTGATATGGCTGTACTACCTTTTTGAGGGTATGCACCTCAATCACCTTGTTGAAGGGTGACATGCCCGTAATACCATGTTGAGAGGTAGATACCTTAACCACCTTGTCGGGAGGTGACATGCCTGTACTACCATGTTGAGGGATAGATACCTCAATCACCTCCTAAGAGGGTGTCATACCTTGGAGTCCGAGTAATAGTTTGCTTGGGCTATGTTGGTATGGTCTATTCCTACACATGTAATCTATATTTGCAAGTTATGTGATTTACAAGCATGTTTTGCTCCAAGCATTGATCATGCATGCTATAATGATATTATACTTATCCATTGCTTATGACTACGCATTTTGACTTTGACGACTTATGTCTTGTTGCAATGCATCATACATACTTAGTACATACCAATGTACTGATGCATACTCTATGCCTATATGATGTTACCATGTAGGAACATGAGCACCTCTTGATCATCCTCCACGTGGCTAATGCGGTGCTTTGGAGATAAACCCTAGTGAGTCCTCAAGTTCAAGGAAACTATCTATGCTACTCTTGTCACCTGTTGTTTCTTTATGTTGAACACTTGAATCTATGAGGATGAGCCCGTAAAGTTTCTTGACCCCCATTCCAATCTATGTTAGAGGTGTTGTTGGAACAATTGATATACTTATGCTATGAGCTTGACTCTTGAATGTTTTATGATTATCTAAAACTTCCTTTAGCCCCATTTCCCTTATTTATACCTTTACTTGTTGATAATTTTCTTCTACAATCAAGGATGTGTAATTGATATGCTAAGAGTCTTGTATGGGGTTCCTTTGGGTTTCCTATACATGGTGTCACGTCTAGGCCCCGGGCTTGGGTTGTGACAATTACCCAATGGTCTTAATTTGAAAATCTTTGAAGAATCCGTAAAATCGAGTTTAGAATATTAAAAATAGTGAAAAATGGTGAAACCCCTTCACGTAAATGAATCACACTATTTGAGATATTTTTGTACTCCTCGAACATGGAGAATAACCCATTAGTACGAAGCCCAACATAACCCCAACATTCCAGGAATGCGGAGGTCAAGAGTGATAACACTATGCGAACGCAGAGGAAAGCCCCCCCAAACATGGAGTAATAAGGTGAATGCACCAGATTCAGTAATGCAGACAACACAGAAACCACAAAGTTGACTCTCCTGATTCGTTCACAACCCCATAAACATAAATCAGACATGTAAATCTATGAGAAATGACGTTCCAGACTAAATGTTTGATTAAGTTTTGGGGAATATTTAGGATAATATGAGAGTGAAATAAGGCTAAGTAATATGTATTTTCAAGAGAAAATAGGACTAAAACGGATTGCTCACTGGAAATTACATTTTCTGCACGGGCAAATTTTACAAAAATGGACATAAATCCTTCATCCGTACTCAGAATGAGGTGAAACGAAGTGCATTGGAAAGATAATGCAAAAGGATTTCAGTTGGTTGTGAATGGGACAACCAGTTCTTTGTGTGCTAAGAGATATGCCCCTTCAAAGTGGACCATCCTAAATAGCCTATTTTGCGATTTTCGAATTTTGATACGGTTGCTCTAAAATTCGGGTTAGACCCATTTCCCACTCAATTTGACCCCCTAAACAAGAATATGAAGTCATATTTTCAAAATAACAAACAGAGTTTTAGATATATGGAAAACAAGATTCCGGTCACTTCCGAGGCACGTTTTCGAGCACTTTTTTTTTGTTGGGTCGTTTCAACAATTTTCTTGTTAAAATGGTTTTCTACTAAGGGATGAAACTTGAAAAAAATGTCTCGAACCTCATGTTTATTTTTAAGGGTGTACAACCAAATGTATTTGGTGTGCTGATCAATGAAAACACACTAGTAATTTTTTTATCAATGGAAAGTACAGGCGATGGACCCCATAAGTCACTAAAAAGTATTTGTAATGGAGAAGTACTAATTAGAGACAAACAATTAAATGGAAATCATTGAACTTTATTAGAACAACAAGAATTACAGAAAGTAAGCTTGTTCGATGATGAAACAGGGAGAGAAAATTTATTCAAAACAAAGTTCAAGATTCTGGAATGGGGATGGCCAAGGCGATGGTGCCAAACATGGAGAGGAATTGTTGTAGTGGCAACTTGAATAGTGGGATTATTAACTAAGAAATTGGGCCATTCATAGAGTCCGTTCCTATTCCGGCCAGATACTAGCGGAGGTTGCGTTTTCAAGTCCTTCACAAAGAAAGAAAATGGGGAAAATTCAATGGAGATCAAGTTATCTTGACAAAATTTTGATACTGAGAGAATATTTTGTTTGATAGCAGGTGCACACAAAGTATCAGTAAGTTTAAAAGTATTATTTGATGCAATTAATTTTTAAGAACCATGATGAGTGATTGAGATTCTTTTACGACCACCCATAGTTATGCCATCTGAACCATTATATTCTTCAAGATTGGTTGGCTCCGTTGTGACATGATGCGTAGCACCACAATCGACAATCCATTGGCTTTCTGCTACTTGGTTACCTGAAAGAAAATTTGTCTTCGCCTCTAAATGATTGTGAGACTGTGACCTGCAAACATTCGCAGTATGACCCTGTCTGTTGCATAGCTGACAGCGAATCGAATTAGTGGTGGAACTCCCTTGTGCAGGAGCATTTGTACGATTGTTAGAGTGCCATTGTGAGCTATTGTTGGATCGACGAGCAGTGCTATTGTTGGAATTGGTGGATCTATTGTGAGTGACCATTGCAGCAGATATTCCAGTTGGTTCTTTCTTCAATTTCTCATGTTTGAGGAAGAGTTCATAATCAATCAGGTTTGCATATAGCTCATCATACGAGATGATGGAGTCTCTTGCTCAAATTACAGCGGAAATCTCACGAAAATCTGATCCAAGACCACTCAATATTTTCACTATCAATTCATCATTGGTAATTGTAGCACTGACAGTGGCGACCTCATTATAAATAGAGTGCACTTGATGGAGATAATCAGCAACTAGACAAGAGTCCTTTGATAGTTGCGCAAGCTGGTCACGAAGGCTAAAGATTCATGTTTGGCATTTGTTGGCATAAGCCAGCTGCAGGGAATCCCAAGAAAGTTTAGCAGTAGAGGCAGTAGCCACGGTTGAAGCTATTGTTGGGTCAACAGAAGCCATGATGGCATTCTGGATCAATTGATCCTGCCGAAACCAAGAGTGGTATGCTGGGTTCACCACTTCTCGATTATTTTGAGTGATAGTTTATGGAGGGCCAGGAGAAGAGCCGTCAAGATGAACGAACAGATCGTGCCCATGCATAAGCATGGAGATCTGGGCTTTCCATATTGGAAAGTTATGGCTGCCAACAAGCTTGATAGATAGTTGAGACACTGGATTAAACTGAACAGCAATGTTAGAGTTGCTGCTAGTGGAGTTTGCATTCCATACATTCCCAGACATGTTAACAGTGAATCCGGTAGGCAGAGGATCGAGAGAAACAAACTCTGAGAGTTACAACTTGGGCTCTGATACCATATAAGTATTTGAGCAAGATGAAGCAAAAGATACTTTCATTAATGTTGATGGTCAATTGATATATACACAGGTAAATTGTCTAATAAACTCCTCCTATGGTGGAACTAAGAGAAGTAAAGCAATGGAACTCCTAAAATAGTGGAACTAAATAACAGGGTTCTAATAGTTACAATAGTTAGTTAGTAATAGTAATTAACAAGGTTCTAATAGTTACATTAGTTAGTTAGTAATCTTCATTATTTATGTCATTGTAGTCTTTGAACAATAAACAAGAAGAAGAATTATTCCATTGTAAAACTCTTTATCGTATCAGCGCAGTGGTCCAAATTGCTTCTGAAAAATAATTTTCTTCCTTTCTCATGGCTTCCTCTAGCACAAATAACCTTACTCCCTTTTCTGAAAAAACCTTGATTTCTATCAATGGCTCTCAACTTCCTTTGAAACTTTACTCCCAAAACTATCCAACTTGGAGAGCTCAAATCACTCCTATACTTCGTGGTCACAATCTTATGGGCTATGTTACTGGTGCAAACAAGTCACCCCCAACCAACATTGAAAAAGACGGTCAAAAAGTCTCTAATCCCGAGTATGAATTTGGGGACTGTCAGGATCAGTTAATCTTGGAAGCCATCATTGCTTCTATATCTTTATCAGTAATGAACACCATCGCAATGCCAAAACCTCTGCAGAGGCATGGATCAAGTTTCAAATTGCATTTGCAAAAAAATTAGCTACACAAATTTTTTCCTTGCGTGAAAAATTATCCGGAGCAAAGAGAGATTCATGACCAGTTGTTGAATATCTTCAATTGATCGGATCAATTGCTGAAGAACTCTCTTTGTGTGGAAGCCCTGTCACCGAATTGTATTTGAAACAAACAGATGCCACATTTGACACCACTCTAGTCACAGCAAATCACGTCTACAAAGGTACAAATTCTAGATCTCCATATAAGCAAAAACAAGGTAATTCAGGGAAAACAAATGAATATTTTCAATATGAAAATTCTAATGTTGGTCTTCCAGCAAAGTTCTCATCATATAAGTCTCAAAATTCTACACCAAAACAACATTCTCGCAGCACTGGATCTCAAGCCAAAGTCTAATGTCAATTTTGTGACAAACATGGCCATCATGTCAAATAGTGTTATCGAGCGCATGACTATTTTAGGGACTTGCTTTCACAGAATCCTCAATCATACTATATTAATGTGAATTCAGGATCTGATCAGCAATAGTTGTTAGACACTAATGCATCCATCACATCACTAATGACTTGAGCAACTTATCTGTTCATTCACCATATGATGGTAGTGACGAACTGCACCAAATTGATGGCTCAAGTTTTCTATCTCACATGTTTGTTCTGGTACTATTTCTCTCCCGGCCAAAAAGTTCATCTTTCTAATGTTTTATGTGTTCCCTCTGCTAAAACCAACCTCATAACCGTATCACAATTCTGTTTTTGTAACCAAGTGTTAATTGAGTTCTTTTCCAACTATTTTCTTGTGAAGGATCAATTCACGGGGGAAATTCAGTTCAAAGGCCCACTCGATAAATCTGTTTACAAGTTTTTGTCCCCTGCAGTTTCAAGTAAACCTGTCTCCTTTAGTATTCAGCTTTCATCAGAGTTTTGGTATCAACGTCTTGGCCATCCCAATGCTAGGATCTTTAATGTCATATTTTCCAAGTTTTGATTACGAATGTATTCTATTAAATCATCCTTTTGTAATCTTTGCCAATGCAAAATAAGAGTAATCGTCAATCTTTTGGTGTTTCTTCTCTAACAAGTAGACCTCTTGACCTATTATATTCTAATTTATGGGGTCCTGCCGCTATGGAATCAATTGATGGGTTTCATTATTATATCATCATTGTGGACCATTACACAAAATATGTCTGATTCATTCCTTTAAAGGCTAAATCAGGTGTGTATTCCATTTTTTCACCAGTTCAAAAACTTGTCGAAAATACATTTAATGTCAAGATAGAATTAATTTACACTGACGGGGGTGGAGGATATGTTGCACTCAGAAAATATTTTCAATCTTGTCGAATAAACCATTTGCAAACACCACCTTGCACCCCACAACACAGTGGGGCTGCAGAACATCACCATCCTCACCTAGTTGAAACTGGCCTTATGTTACTGCAAATAGCTTCCCTACACTCTTCCTTTTGGTATTTTGCATTCAAAACAGCCACTCACCACATTAATCGTCTTCTCACACCACTTTTACAATGTTTTTCTACCTATCAAAAGTTGTTTAACCGTTCTCCCAATTATCAATTTTTGCGTGTCTTTGGTTGCCTCTGTTATCCCTGTCATCATCCTTATACCAAGTCCAAATTCGATCTCAAGTATGTCCCCTGCATCTTTCTTGGTTACTCTTTGCATTAGAGTGCATATGTTCTTTATGATCTTAAGAATCGAAGAGGTACAATAGCTTACGTCATGTGGTCTTTCTTGAAAATTTTTTCCATATCGAACTCATCCGTGAGATGCAGATGATATAGTATTGATTGATGAGACTCGGACTAAAGTTAATGATAGGTTGGAGGCCTCGAGACACGCCTTAGAGTCCAAAGGATTCAAGTTGAGCAGGATCAAAACTGAATACATAGAGTGCAAATTCAATGGTGAGAGGGATAAGGCAAACTTTGATGTGAGACTTACCACACAACCTATCCCAAGAGGGAAAACTTTAAGTACCTTGGGTCCATCATCCAGAGTAGTGGCGATATCGACGAAGGTGTCACACATCGTATTGGGGCTGCATGGACTAATGAGGCTTGCATTTGGAGTATTGTGTGACAAGAAGATACCACTTAAACTCAAAGGTAAGTTTTACAGAATGGTGGTTAGACCATCATTGTTGTATGGAGTGGAGTGTTGGCCAATTAAAAAGGCACATGTTCAGAAGATGCATATCGCAGAGATGAGGATGCTCAGATGTATGTGTGGTCACACTAGGAGTGACAATGTTAGGAATGAGACCATTCGGGAGAAGCTAGAGGTGGCCCCGGTGGTAGAAAAGATGAGAGAAGCGAGACTGCGTGAGAGGTTGGCTTTGGGAGATACTGGGAGGGGCAGAGGTAGACCGAAAAAGTACTGGGGGGAGGTGATTAAACAAGATATGACAGAACTTGATCTCACTGAGGACATGACCTTAGATAGAGAAAAGTGGTGGTCGTGAATTAGAGTAGCAGGCTAATGTTAGGTTTAGGTGTTTTATCATCATATGTTTGTTTTATCTGTCGTATGTGTTAGTTTTATTTTATTTTAGTTCATTGTGTGTTCCCTTCCTTTTATCATATCTAGTTTTTTCTGCTACGGGTTTTGAGATGAGGGTTCCCAGGAAACAGCCTCTCTACTTCTATGGTAGTAGTAAGGTCTGCGTACATTCTACCCTCCCTAGACTCCACTTGTGGGATTTTACTGGTATGTTGTTGTTGTTGTAAACTCATCTGTGAGATTCTCAATCCAATAGATATTGGTACGATATCTCTTCTACTGAATCTTCTCACACCATAATCCCATTCCAGTCTAATTCCTTTCCTAGTCCATCCTCATCTCCCAGTCCTTCCATTGAACAATTGTCATTACCTTGTGATCCTTCTCCTTTAACTATGAACACCTATCCTTCTCCTCCAACACAAAATAACATTCTTTTTTCTTCACTGCCAAACACTCATCCCATGGTCACTCGTTCCAAGAATAACATTTACAAACCTAAATCTGTTCACCATTTCACCAAACATCCCTTACCAGATGTACTAGAACCAACAACAGTTCGACAAGCTCTGGCACATCCTGAGTGGCACTTTGCTATGTCTGATGAATACAATGCATTAATTAAAAATGGTACTTGGATTATTGTCCCCCTAGATTCTAAAAAAAAATGTCATTGGTTGCATGTGGATTTTTAAAGTCAAAAGGAATGAAAATGGTTCACTTCAAAAATACAAGCTTGGTTGGTTGCAAAGGGATACAACCAGCAACCTGGAATTAATATTGGTGAGACATTCAGCCCAGTGATTAAACCGGTAACAATTCGTGTGGTCTTCACTTTAGCTATTACATATTCCTAGCCTTTAATTCAACTGGATGTGAATAATTCCTTCTTACATGGTCCATTAGAAGAACATGTGTTCATGAAACATCCCCAAGGATTCACTAACCATCCAAACAACACCATGTCTGTAAATTAGTCAAGGCTCTTTATGGACTCGAGCAAGCCCCAAGGGATTGGTACCAAGCGCTACAATCATTTACCTTGAAGTTTGATTTTTGGCAATCACAAAGTGATCCCTCTCTTTTCATATATCATCAAGGCACCACATGATGTTATTTCTTAGTGTATGTTGATGATCTCATTGTTATAGGTAACAATTCCTCCTTCATCAACCAGATTATTCAATTCTTTGGAGCCCAATTCTCACTAAATGATCCCCATGAGTTGTCTCTCTTTCTTGGTGTTGATGTTCTTAAAACCTCAAAAGGCATCTTTCTTTCTCAACATCATTATGTCAGAAAGATTCTTCAGCATGCAAACATGGAGGGTGCAAAGAAATGTCTACCCCAATTACTACTGCACATTCTTTACTTAAATGATAGTGTATCAAAGAAGCCTTTGAACCCACCCGTTATCGCCAACTGGTTGGAAGTTTGCAATATCTAAATTTTACAAGGCCTGATATTGCTTTTATTGTCAACAAACTCTCCCGGTTCATGCATTGCCCTAATCATCATAATTGGTTGGCCCTTAAGCATTTGCTAAATATCTGAAATCTACCATTGATTTTGGTGTCCATATTAGTCCACAATCTCCTTTAAAGTTTCATACTTTCTTTGATGTCAATTAGGCTGGTGATCCATCAGATAGGACATCAACTTCTGGGTTCTTTTAATATTTTGGTCATGTTCCTATCAGTTTGAGTTCCAAAAAGCAGACGACAGTTGCTAGATCATCCACTGAAACTGAATATAGAGTCGTTGTTGCAATAGCTGCCAAGGTTCAATGGATTAAATCTCTTCTTCAGGAACTTGGTTATTCAGTCCACCTTCCAAAATATACTGTGACAATATCTCTACCGTATACACATGTCAAAATCTAGTTCTTCACTCCAAAATGAAGCGTCTTGAAATTGACATCTATTTTGTTAGAGATTTGGTTCAAAAAGATGCTCTTCAAATATCTCACATCTCTTCAAAGGATCAGGTTGCTGACCTTCTTACAAAGCCTTTGTCCAAGAATCAGTTTCCGCTGAACAGGTCCAAGATTGGTTTCCTGAATGAATCCTCAATCTTGTGGGGGAGTGTTAAGGATAATCTTATCCAATCAGATTGTAAATCGAAAGGATAGATTACATAATCCTTACAGATATGTGTTAAGGACAATCATATCCAATTTAGATTCCAAAGTTACAGAATCTTCACAGATATGCAATATTATATATATGGTAGCCTAGGTGATTTGTAGAGATTTGATTACCTAGTTACCATAGTTAGTACTCTTCATTATTTATGTCATTGTAGTCTTTGAACTATAAACAAGAAGAAGAATTGTTCCATTCTAAAACTCTTTATGGATAACTTCAGTATAGAATGTTTGAAGTTAGTCTTGATGAAAATCTTACTTTTTATCCAATGACTGAAGTTCACATCAATTTTCAACTATCAACAATAGAAACTATTCCTCAAAAGAAGTCCAACGATACTCATATTGTAATGCTTTGATACTAGGAATAAAATTGTTCAAAAATCACTTAAAATTTGAAAAGGGTAAAACTGAAATTTTAATTTGAAAATCATATAAAAGAGTTTGTGGTTGAAATTCACCATTTTACTCAAATTTGGGTTATGGAAGAAATAAAAAAATTTAGGGTTTAAAACTAGAAATTAGGAGTCGAAATCACAGTGTAATCAATGAAAATAGAGGTTTTAAATAAAAAATACTTAACGCAATGGATTTCCTTAAAAATCCTTTGTAAGCCTTTAGATATTGGAGAAATTCACGTCTTCTTTCAATTTACCTTAAAAAACTTAAATTGTGTAAAAGAAATTTAAGTTATGAGAGTTTTATATATGCTAATCGAGGTATTAATTACCTATATGTGCTCTCTTCTTTCACACATAAGATTTGACAAATGTAATCATCACTCGATTTTATGAAAGATATTAACTTCAGCATAAGCACCTGTCCCATCAACACACACAAGAATGAATAAAATTGGTAAATCCTAATATTTCTTGTTTTTACTCATCCTTGGAAAATCTGTGAATGCATACATCAAGATGGTACTTTCAACACCTTGTAATACATTGTTATGATCAAGATGTTTCAACAAAGATAAAATAAAATAATTAACTATTGTAATGGAAGCTCCTACACTACGCTCAGAGACCTGGTCCCTAGACGCACAAGCAACTTTAATATAGAACAGATTACAAGTAAAAAATATAAAAAACAGAAGATTTTACGTGGAAAAGCTCCGTGCTCAAAGGAAAAACGACCATGATCTGTCCCACACAATTTTCAAAAGAACAACAATCCACTAAATGCAAGAGAAAAGTAGTCAAATACAACTTGTTGTTTATTTGCCCTACCCCTCTTTATTTCCTACTTGCAATAACTCTATTACAAGATTTTGAGCTACAATCAAACACCAACAGCCTATACTACTATCAGTCTAGATGAATATAGACTTTTACCCAAAGAAGTTCAAGGTCACAGCTAACCAAGAATCCAACATACAAAATACAACAAAAACTTCCAATGATCAAGTTTCGTTCACAGTTCAGGAAAGATGATCTTACACAATTGTAGAACAAAATACCACAACAAACTTAAGAAGAAAACTATAGACTTCATCTATCAGGTCCCTTGAAAGCTGATGTCGTATATCTTAAGGTGTGACAAAAGAGAACTTTTTGTCTTGAAATCTTGTATCAATTCTCCAAATAGTCACCTTTTTTCTCTTACAAGGTTCCTTTTATATGCACACGAGTGAATCTGTAAGAAACCATTGGTTCGTCAATATAAAAAAGGATTCTTTTCACCAACCATGGTAGCCTTTTCAGTTGTCACTACTAGAAATTGGACCTACGGCAACAACATCAATAGCAACGGTTCATGTACCATTGCGATAGAGTACTTTAGAAATGGTTAAATGTGTTGCATAAGGTTTATAAAGTTCTTGGTACAATGATTTACCAAACCGTTGCAAGTTACTCATGAACCATTGCAATAGGTTAGGTAACACAGCGGATTTTTACAACTGTCGCAATAGATTATTTTGTGCAACGGTTGTATTGCTATTGTTACAGTTAATATTTCCCTCCATAAATTTTCCCTAATTCCATTAGACCGCCAAAACAAATATAACATTACTTATAATTTTTTATTTTCCCAAAAATAATAGAACCCACTATTTCAATATCTATCTAATTTCTCTGTTTGTCTTAAAATTGTGTTCTCTTCACTGCTGTTTAGTCCTATGCGTTGGTGTGAGTCCAAGATTCCTCAATGTTCAAGCTCTAAAATCTTCACCATTTTTTTGGAGTTCCAAGCTTCATTGTTGTCCAACCCCTAAAATCCCTAGAGAGTTGTTCACTGGTCGACTTCAAGCCCTAAATCTTTGGAGTATGTATTTTCTAACTCACTCTACAACTTTAAAATTATTGTTTCATACACTACTAGATTTCACAGAGTCCCAATTTTAAGAAAAGCTTGCAACTTTTGTTTTGGTAGCTTTTGGTGTTTGAATTTTTTGAACCGTAGATTTTGATAATATGTGTAGTGGGTGAAATAAATCAACTTCAGCAAGGAAGAATCTTTCATTAAATATTTTTAGGATATGGTATTCTAATTTCTTCATTATTCTTGAAATTACTGATTTTTTCTTCTTTTTTTTTTATTATCCATCTTCTTTCCTGTAATGTGCTAATTGTTGAGGACATTGGATAAAATTTTCTATTCTGTTTTCTTTTGTTTATCTATGGGATAACAGATGTAGAAGAGAAGGCCAAGTAAGAGAAGGACGTCAAGGTAGTACAAAAGAAGTAAGTTTAATTTTTTTAATCATATTTATTTGTTGTAGTTACTATCATTATTCTGTATGTGTATGTGTATGTGTATGTTTTATCTTGGTTTTTTTGCTCGTGCTCTTTTCATCATCAAAAGGGGTAATTTTTTCTGACTTTCAAATTAATAAATGAAAGCTTTCAGATGATTGAGTGATGGAAATACAAATGTTTGCAGTTTTTGTTATATTTTTAGTGTTTGTATATTGCATGTTTCACTGCAGCAAGTTTTCTATATTGAAATTTGAAAGTCAGGAGAAAAATGAAAAAGAAGAACAATGTGGCGTAATATGAAAGTTGTAAATTCTTTTACATTAAAATTGTTCTAATTTCAGTCCCTGATGTAGGTCATGTGATGAGATCAAAAGCCGCACTGGACAAAACTTAACAGATTGATTGTGCCCTCTGTTGTCTACGAAGGAGGTCAATTACCATTGTAAAAGACGTTCAAATGCCCTGAGACATACATTCCGTTCATAATAATATGTTTGGAATGAATCATGTATGGCTTTAAATTCTTTCATTATTGAAAAGACTAACTCAGGGCTTTTAAATGAACATGGGGAGTCTATGAAGAAGTCATCGGGTCCTCAGGCTAGAGGAGGTATTGTTTCGTCTCGTCAAAATTCTGGCCCTATCCCACCAATTCTCCCTACCATAGGCCTTATTACATCTGGTCCTCTAAATTCTGCTGGAGCCCCTCGTAAAGTATCAGCAGCCTTAGATTCCACAGGGCCAATCAAGCATTCTATAGTTAATTACCAAGATATTACTTGTATTAACCAATGTGAAGAATACTCCTTCTGCAAGAGCTTCCCGAAGACAATATTTTGGTCCATAATTCTTTTATTTTTTATGGGATTTATTGCTGGTGGTTTTATACTGGCTGCTGTTCACTATCCCATTCTTCTGGTAGTTGTTGTTGTCCTATTTGCGATAGTCAGTATGGTGTTCACATGGAATACTTGTTATGGAACAAAAGCTATCATTGGTTTCATTTCTCAACACCTAGATGCTGAGCTTAGAACGGCAAAAAATTGGCCAATTTGTTAAAGTTTTAGTGGTAAGCATTGTCTTTGTGTGTACTTTTTTCACATTTTCTATCTCATTCTCTAAAATAAATAGCTACTACTATTCTCACCTGTGAAAAAAATATCTACTAAAATTGTCACGACCCAAACTAGGGCCTAGATGTGACATGGCGCATGGGGAACCAAAAAAAACTCCAAGCAAGTCTCTTAACATATCATTACATATCCTTGGTCATGGAAGCAATTAAACACAATAAACGAGTAGAAGTAAGGTCATCGGGACTAAGGGAAAACCTTCATTTCATAAAAAACATCAAGAGAGTCAAAGAGAGAGAGAGAGAGAGAGTCAAGCTCATAACATCCTTACATATTTGTCCAACAACACCTCTAAACATAGAAATTAGTGGGGGGAAAGACAAGAAATCGGGCTCACCCTCATACTAATAACATTAGGTAATCGAAATATACAAGATATAGTCTAAAAGTAAGCATGAAAGAAGATAGATATTATCCCCCGACTTGAGGATTCACCAAAAGCTAACTTGAACAATCCGTCTAGTCATGAGGAGGAGAATCAATAGGAGCTTTGTTTTCTATATGGTAATATTATGTAGGCATAGAGTATGCATTAGTACGTTTGAATGTACTAAGTATGTAGGATGCAATGCGACAATAGATAGGCAATATAGGCAAAATGCACTATCATAGGCAATAGATAGCACAGTAACAATATGACATGTATGAAGGATGCTTGAAGTAAATCATGCTTATATAGAACAAAATACATGTGTAGCAAGTGATCATCATTTGGCTAATGGGTTGGGTTTACCACCTTTCCTTCTATCCTAGGTGATTGAGGTACCAACACCTCAACTTGGTTATCGAATGTACCACCTTCCATCCTACGTAGTTGATGTATCAGCCCCTCAATTAGGTTAATGAACATCACACCCTCCATCAAAGTGGTAATACCACAACACTATAGAGAAAAATACCATAGATATACATTCCTTTCATCATCATATAGTCATATATCTCATATGCCAAGCATTAGGCCTTAAACAATTCAAGAATCATAATCTAGACATTTTATCAAATACTTGGTGGGTGTGCAATGCTAGTGTAAAACCATGTAATTAAAGATTGAAATCATATAAGAAAAATTGAAGTAAAATAGCCCAGCAATACTTGGTAATACCATCTTGCAGAATACATTGAAACCCCTCATCAAATCCCAAGAGAGATCGCGGTTCTAAAGCTTAAAACATGCATAATCATAATAGGTAAATCATTTCATGGTATAGACTTAAAATTGAGTAATCATGTATTTTCAGCCGAACTTTCATAAAATTCCAATATAGTAAATGATCATAATATATAATGAATAATACCCATAAGCAACACAACTTGGAAGCATGTAATGTTCATAGAAATGGAAGATTGGGCTTCATGGGTGAAAGGTACCCATGAATGAAACCTACATACCTTAGACCTTGAATTTCTTGAAATTGAGTTGTGAAAGACTTGAAGTTTATAAGTGGGTCTTGGAATCCAAAGCTTTCTCTTGAGTTTCCTTGAATTTGTATTGGGGTTTTGATGAAGGCTCTTAAGAGAATTTGAGAGTGTATTCCAATTGGGAGGAGTGAATTTGATCTTTAGGAGTAGGGTTTAGGTCTTTAGGAAGTGTTAAGATAGCATTGAAATCCCCAAAAGACCAATATAAATAACTAAATTTATGAAATGCCATTGATGAAATGGAATTTGGCAAAAACTCGTATATACCCCTGCACATATGAGTTATAAAAAATAGGCATAACTTATTCATCCGAACTCTAAATAAAGTGAAACCAACTGCCTTGGAAAGCTAATTCAAAGAGAGTTAATTTGGTAGGTTGTGGGCCATCTAGTGCTTTGTTTTATAAGAGATATGTCCCTTTAAATTTGACCCTCTTACCAGTACTTGTGCAAAACTTCACCAACGGAAATTCCTCTAAACTTGGCTTCGGGTAGGGACCCACCATTATATTAAACAACATGAATAAGCTTGACATATATTTGAATGAAAGTTTGAAGCTTGAATGAGTTTTTTGAGATCTGAAAGTGACTTTAGGACACTTGAATTAGGTGAAATATTTGTCTAAGTATTTGAGAGAGTATTGAGGAATGTCATGTATGATATGAAAGTGAAATATGGTTAAGTATAGGTATTTTCATACATGGGAAGACTTAGGCTCACGACCCAAAAGCCTTGGATCGGAACAAGAAAACTAACAAAAAGAATTGGCTCTCCGCGCCCCTGGCGCGTCCCGCCTGGACACTGGAAATCGCTCACATTAAAATTAAAATTTTGATACGGTTACTCTAAAATCGGGGTTAGACCCATTTCCCATTCAATTTGACCCTCTGATCAAGAATATGAAGTCGGATTTTTGGTATCACACACAGATTTTGAGATATATGGAAATTATGATTCCTGGCACTTCCGAGGCACATTTTCGGGCACTTTTCGGGGTCGTTTCAATATCTCCCCCTTGGGAATATTCGTCCCCGAATGTCAAAGAGATGTACATGCGAGGAGTAATCATAAAGATATCATCCCCAACAAGGATGTTTCACTGCACTTAAACACCATTTTCAAAAATCTTAACATAAGTACTAAAATCACCATGAACTTGTCAATATAAACATGAATGCATGCAAACGACATAAGGGATGAGACATTGGACTTGAAATTATAAAAAAGACTGGATTTGTTATCAAACGCATGAGTAGAATGAAAGAGGTACGGATATTGCCTTCCATGCCCACTCCGGCTTCCCGAATGATACTTTCAACTTCACGATTCTTAAAAAGGGCCTTGACGAACACCACACCCTTATTAATCAATCTTCATTCATATTCACACAATTTCTCCACCGGACCTTCTGAGAAGTCAACTCATCCTCCACAATGTCCACAATCCTCAAAATAATCCTATAACACTTGAATCACCAACACATCTCCTCAACCTAGAGGTATGAAGAACCAGATGAAACATATCCATATCCAAAGGAAACTCCCATTCGTATGCAACCTTACCAATCCTCCTCAACACTCTATAGGGACTCACAACCTGTAAACCCAATTTCCTCTTTACCAAGACAACCACACCCCTTTATGAGTGAAACCTTGAAATAGACCCAACCACCAACTTGATCCTTTCTCCTCTCATAGTCATAGGATTTTTGACGACTTTGAGCTATTTCATCCTTTCCCTAATCAACATCACCTTCTCCATGCCCTTCATAATCAGATTCAGACCTAACAAAGGCATTGTTATCGCTTCAAACCACCCAATCGGGGACATACAATGTCTACCATATGGAGTCTCAAAACGAGCCATAACCAATGCTAGAATGATAGCTACTATTAGTCTCATCAAGAACCCTCTTCCTCAAGCCATCAACATTAGGCACACACAACGTACCTTAGTACCTAAGGGCACTATCTCCCCCTTGGGAGAAAACCTCCACCTTGCTAACAGCCACCCAAGCCTTCAATTCTAATAAGGAGGAATCAAGATCTTGCTTTGCGTCTACCTCATCAACCAAGGAAGATCTTTGAACCACCGACAACCACAATACCACCATAGTCAACCTTTTCCAACCTAACCCTCACCTAGCCAACCGGTAGACCTACCTAGTCACCTCCATACTGCCACCATCAATATGAACTAGGCTACTCATAGATACCCTACTTAAGGCACTGCCACAACATTAGTCTTACCGGAATGATAATGCACACTCATATCATAATCCTTAAGAAATTCTAACCACCTTCTTTATATCAAGCTAAGATCATTTGGTGAACACATATTGGAGACTCTTGTGATTAGTAACCACTTCAACATGCACCCTATATAAATAATGACATCAAATTTTCGAAGCAAATACCACGATGGCCAACTCAAGGTCATAGATAGGATAATCCTTCTCATGCATCTCAAACTGTCAAGAAGCATAGGCTATCACCTTACCATTTTGCATCAACACACAACTTAAGCCAATCCGGGAGGCATCATAATACACAACCAACCTTTCCAGTAGAGACAAGATAGGAGCAGACACAAACTTACTCTTCAAGGTTTGGAAACTCTATTCACACTCATCAGTCCATACAAACTTAGCCTTCTTTTGGGTCAACTTAGTCATGGGAGAAGCAATAGAAGAGATCTCATTCACCAACCTCCGGTAGTAACCTGTAAAGCCTAAGAAACTTCTAATGTTTGATAGAGCCCAAGGTCTAGGCCAATTTCTAATCACATCTGTCTCCTTAGGATCCGCCTTAATACCATCCTCCAATAACACATGACCTAGAAAGGTAACCTCCTTTAACCAAAATTCACACTTCTCATACTTAGTGTACAATTTCTCTTTCCCCAAGATTTGCAATGCTAGCCCCAAATGGTTCACAAGCTCCAAATAAATAAATACTTCGTCATTAGGGACCACCATAAACATAACAAGGTAGGGATTAAAGACCCTATTCATGAGACCTATAGACATAATCGGTGCAGAAGTCAAACCAAAAGACACCACGCCAAATCCAAAATATCGAAAAGGACATTCACTAACTCATTGATCACCGAAATTTAACTCAATAGAAATAACTTAGGTTCAACACCCCTAACTCTTACAAGATGATAAATGCAACCCGTAGAGATCCATTGTACCTTATGACAAGAAACGAACTTACCCCTTCACAACCGCATTACAAGCCCCCACTCAAGGGAGGGTTTATTAGGGAATTGGAATCTAAGTCTACGGGCCCTACAGTCAAAGAAGATACAACATCTATGCAACTAATCCATCCTAAGTATGACATCAAAATCCACCACATCAAACCCAACAAGTCACAAGGCAAGACCTAATGCAATATAAACACAAAATAATACCTATGAACTATCTAATAACAATAGACTCAACAAAGAATGGTGGACTCCAAACATTCACACAAAAAATTTGGGAACACTTGAAGCCCATTAGCAACAATAAAGAATCATGAAAGAAATAGTGGCACCCAGGCCCATCAATGCAAACATATCAAAGCCAAAGGAAATCTCAACATACCGCTAATAATATCAGGCGCCTCATCCCTTTCTTTCCTCCCTTGAAGAGCATAAAATTTAGTGTGCCATGAGGCACCACCTTGATGACCTTCACTTCTAGGTTGAACATGAGGACAACCACTATCTTTGTGTCCAAATCTGCCGCAGCCAAAGCAAGGATTAGATCTCTTCAAACATGGGCCACCATAGCCTTCCTCACACTTTTGGCACCTAGGCTTTGCCACCCTCTTGTCACCTCTTTTACTCTTATTGCATTTACGAGGGCAATCCCTCACCTTATGACCCATCTCCCCACAACCGTAACAAGCATTAGTACCTTCAAGCATGGGCCATCATGGCCTCTACCACATCTTGGGAACCTACCATAATGTACCACACCACCACTACCTTTGGAACTTTGGAACTTACCCCCAAAACATGCCCTCTTGGCCTCACCACCTTTTCTCTTACCATTTGAAGTCTCGGGAGCACTAACTTGTCGATTGAGTTGAGTCGTCAACTTTGTCACCGCTTTGGCCATTACGCATAGAGTATTGCGAACCTCTACATTCGATATATCACCATACTGAGTAGCTTGAGACATATTCTGAAACGCAAAGATTAAATTAAGATATAGGCCTTAGGGGACTTAACTCTATCGCACGACATAGATCAAAAAGAAGGGAAACATTTCTTAAAATGCCTCATAACCTCCGATTCATATTTATGGCATGCTTCACAATCATGAATAGGACTCAAATCGACGCAATGTATTGGACCCCGAGGACCATTAATAACCTAGTGCTCTTATACCAAGTTTGTTAACTCCCAAACTAGGACCTAAATGTGACACGATGCATGGAAAACTGAAAGAACCACAAGCAAACCTCTTAACATATCATTACACATCCTTGGTCACAAAAGCAACTAAACATAATAAACGAGTAGAAGTAATATCATAGGACTAAGGGAAAACCTTCATTTCACAAAAACATCAAGAGAGTCAAAGAGAGAGAGTCAAGCTCATAACATCTTTACATATTTGTCCAACAACACCTCTAAACATAGAACTTAGAAGAGGCCAAGATAAGCAACCGGGCTCACCCTCATATTAATGACATTAGGTAATCCAAACATACAAGATATAGTCTAAACATAAGCATGAAGATATTATCCCCAGATTTGAGGACTCACCAAAAGCTAAGTTGAACAATCCGTCTAGCCACAAGGAGAAGAATCAATAGGAGATCTGATTCCTATATGGTAATATCATATAAGCATAGAGCATGCATTAGTACATTTGAATATACTAAATATGTAGGATGCAATGCAACAATAGATAGGCAACATAGGAAAAATATAATATCATAGACAATAGATAGCAAAGTAACAGTATGACATGTATGAATAATGCTTGAAGTAAATCATGCTTATATAGAATAAAATACATGTGTAGCAAATTATCGTCATTTGGATAATGGGTTTACCACTTCCCATCCTAGGTGATTGAGTACCAACCCCTCAACTTGGTTATCGAATGTACCACCTTCCACCCTAGGTGATTGAGGTATCAACCCTTCAATTAGGTTAATGAGATATCAACCTCTCAATTAGATTAATGACGTATTAACCCCTCAACTAGGTTAATGAGGTATCAACCCCTCAATTAGGTTAATGAGGTATCAACCCCTCAATTAGGTTAATGGACATCACACCCTCCATCAAACTAGTCATCTCAAAACCCTATAGAGTAAAATATCATAGATATATATTCCTTTCATCATCATACAGTCATATATCTCATATGCCAAGCGTTATGCCTTCAACAACTCAAGAATCATAATTCGAACATTTTATCAAATACTTGGTGGGTGTGCAATGCTAGTGTAAAACTATGTAATTAAAGAGTAAAACCATGCAAGAAAACTTGAAGTAAAAACATCCCACCAATACTTGGTAATACCATCTTGCAAAATACATTGAAACCCCTCATCAAATCCCAAGAGAGATCACGGTTCTAAAGCTTAAAACATGCATAATCATAATATGTAAATCATTTCATGGTATATACTTAAAAATGAGTAATCATATATTTTCAACCAAACTTTCAAAAAATCCTAATATAGTATATGGTCATAATCTCTAATGAATAATACTCATAAGTAACACAACTTGGAAACAAGTAATTTTCGTAGAAATGGAAGATTGGGCTTCATGGGTGAAAGGTACCCATGAATGAAACCCACATACCTTATACCTTGAATTTCTTTAAATGAGTTGTGAAAGACTTGAAGTTTGGAAGTGGGTCTTAGAATCCAAAGCTTGCTCTTGAGTTTTCTTTAATTTGTATTGGGATTTTAATGGAGGCTCTTAAAGAATTTGAGAGTGTATTCCAATTGGGAGGAGTGAATTTGATCTTTAGGAGTAGGGTTTAGGTATTTAGGAAGTTTTAAGATAGCATAGAAATCCCCAAAATACCAATAGAAATAACTACATTTATGAAATGCCATTAATGAAATGGAATTTGGAAAAAACCCGTATATTCCCCAGCACATATGAGTTCTACGAAAACGGGCATAACTTGTTCATCTGAACTCTAAACTAGATGAAACTAAGCGTTTTGGAAAGATAATTTTAAGATCTTTAATTTGATAAGTTGTGGTCCACCCATTTCTTTGTATGCTAAGAGATATGCCCCTTTAAAGTTGACCCTCCTACCGGTACTTGTGCAAAACTTAGCCAACGAAAATTTCTTTGAACTTGGCTTCCTGTAGGTGATCCATGATGGTCGTAAATGACTTGAATAAGCTTGACTTAGATTTAAATAGGAGCTTGAAGATTGAATAAGTTTCTTGAGATCCGAAAGTGATTTTGGGACACTTGAATTGGATGAAATATTTATCTAAGTGTTTGGGAGAATATTGGGGAATGTCTTGTATGATATGAAAGTGAAATGTGGCTAAGTATAGGTATCTTCACGTATGGGGAGACCTAGGCACAAGACCCAAAATCCTTCTACCAGAACAAGAAAACTAACCAAAAAATAGTAGGCTCTCCGCGCCCTTGGCCATTGCGCCTGGACATTGGAAATCGCTCACTTTAAAAATTCAAATTTTGATACGGTTGATATAGTATTGGGGTTAGATCGATTTCCCACTCAATTTGACCCCCTGATCAATAATATGAAGTTGAATTTTTAATGTCATGCATGAATTTTGAGATATATGAAAGTTACAATTCTGAGCATTTTCGAGGCACATTTTCAGGTACTTTTTGGGGTCGTTTCAAAAATAATCATTTGTCATAGTTATACTCTCTTTGCTAATGTCCTATTACATGTGAACTGCTTAGATTAGTTAACTAGTTATGATTTCCATCCCTTAAGGTTGATCTTGAACATGGGTAGTTCATGTAAGTGCTTGGTTTGCAGTTATCATAAATGGTTTATCAAATTCTTGATTTAGTTTGTGTCTTGAATAGATGCATTAATGTTAAAATATTAAAATATTATTGGTCAGTGGAGTATCATGGTTTCTATTGTGTTTATGAGACTGTTAATGATTAACAGAAGTTCTCTTTTCACTTTAGATTTGTTATTTTGTGATGAAAAAAATCTTTCAGTTTCTTCACAAAAAGAAACAATGTTTAACATATCAAAGCTTTATAGTTGGGGATCTGACTATCTAAATTATAAGTTGTCCTTTGTGTAATGTAGAATCGCAATAGAAAAGACCTTTAAAATTTTTAATATTATCTTTCAATATAATTATTGTGGCTGTCACTCAATCATGTAGGACAGTTGTATTGACTTCCTATTCATTATTCTGTAGGGAGAAGCTTAAAGTGCCCATTTGATTGGTCAACCTATTGTCAACAATCCAACATTTATCGCACTCAGGAAGATTGAAGTAGCTAGAGAAATCACCTGGGTTATCTCATATGCAGCAAACCAGGTGTCTCTAAGTGCTGATGATCTATTGCTTAATATTCAGGACTTGAACTTGGACACTGCAAGTAAGTGACTTGGATAGCTTGACTGATTGTTGTTTCAACTTTTAACATTTTGTTTTCTTGCGAAACAATTAAGTTATGGGACTGCCCTTTTATGTTTACATAGTGATGACTTGATATATGGTATCCTAGTTATTTGAACTCTCGAATATAGAATCATTTTATTAGAGAAATTATTTTGAAAGTAAAGTCCAGTGTCAGATCTGACATGACCAAGCTTTATTAGCTTTATCAATGTACGCAATTATTATATTGACAATCATGTATGGTCTATCTATTTTAAGTCCCTTATTTCTATTACTTCTGGGAAAAATAAATTAAAACTCCAACAATAGACATATAATAAATATATTGAAAGTGCAGAGGGGGTAGGTGAATTGAAGTTTCTTCACTTCTTTCTTTTCTTTTAACTCTAGATAGTCAGCTAGCGAAACAGATAGTCAACTAACAGATAAATAAGTAAACAGAAATTTAAAGTGGGTAAAAAAAAACTTTAACACCAGATGTTTTTATACTAGTTCGGATTCAATGTGAATCCTAGTCCAGTTCCCTTATATTGCAATGGATATCTCTTCAAGCCTTTAAAGGGTTTTGAGGTTACAAAAATGAAACTAAACACTTAGAATTTTTTCTTTCTTTTTTTCTTTCGTTTTCTGTTGATACACACCTCTCTTTTCAGTATTTCTTCTTTTCTTTGTCTTTTTCTTTTACAGTAAAATAAAGACTATAAATTACAATAATTTTCTAAAGATGGAGAGTATTGAAGAAGGTTTGAATTGCAGTAGGCTTGTATGGTTGATGAGATATCTGGATGCCTTCTTTTATAAAAGAGATGGCACCTCAAGGGATTTGATCCTTAGATTAAGGAATTGATGATCTTCTTTCTAAGAATAAGGGCAAGGCTATTGAAAGGCAATCATCTTGGATCCTTCATGCATATCCTGTTGATTATGCATATCCTGTTATTTGCTTGATTGAAATCTCCTTCCTTTTTGATTGCTTGATTGCTGCCTTCTTCCTTTTGATTGCTAGATTGATTTCTGAAGATCCTTGATTCCGTAACATTAGTATCCTTCACAGATTTGCTCAGCATCCTTTTGTTTGATTTTCCTTGATTGTCTCGCTGGATTTGGGTTTTCCTGTTTTTCTCAATCCCATGTTTTCCTTTTTTCTTAGTTAGCTTTTAGTTCAGTAAAAGTTGGTAGATCATGTTTCCTTGTATATTCACTTTTGTTTCCTAAAAAATGTCATCATTCAAAAAAAAAATTAGCACCAACAATCTCCCCTTTTTGATGATGACAATAAAGGGCTATGTAGTCAACCTCCCTGAAGGTAGTCGATTGCTTTGAAACTTGCTCCCCCTGAACAGTTGAGTTCTGTGCTCCCCTTGAGTTGATACCTGCTTGATGTCTTGCTACTGCAAGATAGCATATGCAAATAACACACAAAAAATGAAACAACAACTACATAATATTCTACCCCTTTGGCATCAGTAAAAAGGAAATAGTCCCAAAAAAAGATATATTTAATAGTGCTCATAGCACATCAATTTTTCAAAAAAAAAACATAAGCAGAGTTTGGGCATATATTCCTTTAGCAAAAATACCAAAAAAATAGACATTTATCCGTGAGGATGAAGAAAATACGTCAGTGTGTTCACTAGAGACATTTTCAATTTATCAATCATAGCAGTCAGAGAGGTGGAGAGTTCATCTGAACTGGTTTGAACCTTCTGAGTAAATTTGGCAGCATCCTTGATAACTTGGTCCAACTTAAGATGTATCTTGGCCACATCAGTATCTGTTTCCTTGGTAGAGGCGCAAATCTTTTCCATAGAGTCAATTGGAGTCAAATTTGCAGTGGCTGGAGGGGAGAAGGTCTTGAAAGACTTCAATTTTCTCGTCCATTGATCCTCGAGAGAATATCTTCAAGAAGTTTTAAGTCGAGAGGAGGTGGAACAGTAGGGATAGGAGGAGAGGGTTCAGGTGTAAAAGCAGGGGCATCAGAGTCAGATTCGAGAATCCAAGAGTCGTTGGAGAGTACATAGCCCAAACTTCCAAAAGTCCTAGAATTATAACACTCTTTCACATGAACTAAGGGAATATTTGAGAGACAGATAGAGTTGGCTTCGAGGATGCGAGAGATAATCGCCCCATAGAGAAGACTTGGGGGATCAATGGTAGAGTTAATTATGTAGTTGATGATGAAAGAGGAAAGCTTAAATCTCTTTTTAGAGAGAAGGCAGTGAGTGCAGAAGGTTTCACGGTTATAGTCTCATCCCCACTATATATATGAGTATCATTTACTTTCATACATCATGAATTTCATGGCTTCTTGTTATATTACATTTCTTGCTATATATCTCTTTCTATATTATGTGCCCTTGTCATCTAACATTGAACTACGATTTTGGTAATGCTAAAAAAAGGTGCCTCGAAAATGCCCATAATCATAATTTTCATATATCTCAAAATTCATGCGTGATATCGAGCATCCGACTTCATATTCTTGACCAGGGAGCAAAATTGAATGGGAGGTAGGTATAACCTCGATTTTAGAGGACCCATAAGGAAATTTCATTTTCGCCAACTTTGCAATTTTCAGTGTGCATCCGCATTGGCTCCGTGATGCGAACCCATCACTGAGCAGTGTAACAACTTCCTTATTTATCCTGTTTCGGCATAAGGCATTTGGGTCATGGCGCCATACCCTCATATGCGTGAAAACACCTATACTTAGCCATTTTTCAACTGTATATCACTCAAGACACTCTCAAACCCCTCTCTAACACTTAATCAAATATTTCATCCAAATTCAAGTTCAGGAACACTGGCTATGCTACTCTTGCTTATGTTACTTCTCTATGTTGATCTTCGATACTATGAGAGTGAGCCTGAAAAGTGTCTTGGCCCACAACTAATCTATGTTTAAAGGTATTGTTGGAACAATTGATGTATTTATGCTTTGAGCTTTGACTCTTTATGCTTTATAAATGTCAAGACTTCCCTTAGTCCACTTTTCCCTTGTTTGTATTCTTGTTGTTGTTTATTTTACTTCCGCGATCAAGATGTATAATTGATATGCTAAGAGGCCTGTTTGGGTTCCTTCAGGTTCCCATTTTCCATGTCACGTCTAGGCCCTAGGCTTGGGCCATGACAAACTTGGTATCATAGAAATAGGTTGTTAATGGTCCTCGAAATCCAACACACTGCGTCGATTAGAGTCTTATTCATGGTTGTGAAGTGTACCACAACTATGAGTAAGAGGATATGAGGCATTTTAGAAAATATTTCCCTTCTTCATGATCTATGTCATGCTTTAGGAGTAAGGTAAGGATTTTTCTCTAATTAATGTTCTTTGATATTCTAGATCATGCCTATTTCAAGAGGTAGAACAGCTCAATCACCTGAGGAACAATCGTCCCGTCCCACTCCTCAAGCTCCTCAAGATGGGGGAGTGGCCCATGAAGAGTTCTGGGATGCTATTACCATGTTGGCCTATGCCATGACTAATCTAATCAACCAAGGGGCCCAAGCTACTGCGGGATTTTACTAGAATGAACCCACCAGAGTTCCATGGGTCCAATGTGGATGAGGATCCATAAGAATTCATTGATGACGTGTATAAGGTGATTTCCATTATAGGGTTAACTAGGAGGAAAAGGCGGAGTTGGCGGCCTACCAACTCAAAGGGATGACTCAAATATAGTTCACTCAATAGAAGATGGAAAATGGGAATGGTGATGCTATCCTTTGGGAAGAGTTCAAAGTGGCATTTCTCAATCGTTTCTTTCCCATTGAGCTTAGGGAGGACAAAATGATGTAATTTATGAATCTAAAGCAAGTTAGTATTTCCTCACGTTCAACCAACTCTCCAAGTATGCCCCTCAATTAGTTGCCGAGTTGAGGTCTAGGGTGAACAAATTTGTGTCGGGTGTGTTTGACTTGGTGAAAGAGGAGTGTCGTACCGCCATACTCATAGGTGGCATGAATTTGTCCTACTTATGACATATGTCGAACAACTAGAGGGGGAAAAGTTGAGAAAAGTGAAGATGTGGTGAGGCCAAGAGGGCCCGTTTTGAAGGTAGGTTCAAAAGTCCTAAGGGTGGCCAGTTTCCTCAAGACCAAGGGTCTGCCAATGCTCCTAATAGAAGGTTTGCTAATGATAACCCAAAGGTCCAAGTTGGTAGTGGTATGGTGCCTAACCCTATGTTCCCAAGATGTAGTAGAGGCCATAATGGCCCCTGTTTGAAGAACACTAATGGTTGATATGGTTATGGTGACGTGGGTTATAAAGCGATGGATTTTACTCGTAATAAAAAATAAGGGTATAGATGGTCATCCACAAGGCCAAGGTACAAGTGCGGGTCCAAAGTAAAGAAGGGGCCAACAAAGGGATGCTCTAAGATAAAATAGTTTATATGCTCTTCAAAGGAAACAATGGGTAGATGAGGTGCCCGATGTCATCACCAGCATGTGAAAGGTTTTTTATTTTGATGTGTATGCATTGACAGACCGGGGGGCCATTATTTCTTTTATTACTCCTTTTATTGCCAAAAAGCTTCATGTTAGCCCCGAATTATTGTGTGAGCTCTATGAAGTGTCTACCACTGTTGGTGAGTCTATTGTTGCAAAAATAGTCTATAGAAATTGTCCCTGTGTTCATATTGCATAAAATCTTGCCTTATGATTTTGTTGAGTTAGATATGGTGGATTTTCATGTCATTCTAGGGATGGATTGGTTCATGCTTATTATGCTTTTATTCATTGTAGAACCCGTAGGGTCAAGTTCCAATTCCCTAATGAGCCCGCCCTTGAGTGGGAAAGTTGTGATGTGGTGGTCAAGGATAGATTTATTTCTTTCATTAAAGGCCAAAAGTTGATTTCTAAGGGTTTTCTCTATCATCTTGTGAGAGTTAGGGATGTTGAGTCCAAGTTCCTTCCCATAGAGTCGGTTCTGGTGGTTAATGAGTTTCTTGATGTCTTTTCTAATGAGCTTATCGGTGTTCCTCCTGAAAGGGAAATCGACTTTGGTATAGACCTTCTTCCTGACACTTAACCCATTTCTATTCCCCTTTACCATATGGGACCGACGGAGTTGAAGGGGTTGAAAGGGAAATTGAGAGATTTGTTGGAAAAAGGACTTTATAAGGCCTAGTCAATCACCTTAGAGTGCACTAGTGTTGTTTGTAAAGAAGAAGGATGGTTCTCTTAGAATGTTTATTGATTACCGACAACTTAATAAGGTCACCATAAAGAATAAGTACCCTCTACTAAGGATTAATGACCTTTTTGATCAACTTCAAGGGGCTAGTCACTTCTCTAAGATTGATATTCTGACCGGGTATCACCAAGTGAAAGTGAGGGAGTGTGACATTCCCAAGACGGCCTTCCAGACTAGGTATGGGCACTTTGAGTTTATGGTTATGTCATTTGGGTTAACTAATGCACCAGCTATATTTATGGATCTTATGAATAGGGTCTTCAAACCCTACCTTGACTTGTTTATGGTAGTTTTTATTAATGACATCTTGATTTATTCCCATAGTGAGGAGGAGCATGAGAAACACTTTAAAGTGGTGTTACTAGAGGGAGGAGAGGTTATATGCCAAATATGAGAAATGTGAGGTTTGGTTGAAAGAGGTTGCATTTTTGGGACATATGATGTCGGGTGATGGTATTAAGGTGGATCCTAAGAAGAGGAGGTTGATTAGAAATTTGTCCAGGCCTTTGACTCCATTGGACATTAGGAGTTTCTTGGGTTTGGCGGGCTATTACCAGAGGTTCGTAAATGGGTTCTATTTTATTGCTTCTCCTATGACTAAGTTGACTCAAAAGAAGGCGAAATTTGTGTGGAACGATGAGTGTGAAAAGAGGCTCTACTAGAAGGGTTGGAAGGGTTTGTTGTGTATTGTGATGCGTCAAGAATTGGTTTGGGGTGTGTTTTGATGCAAAGTGGTAAGTTGATAGCATATGCCTCGAGACAACTTAAGGTGCATGAGAAGAATTATCCTACCCATGACCTTTAATTAGTGGTCATGGTTTTTTCTTTAAAAATTTTGCATCACTACTTGTATGGGTTCATGTTGATGTGTTCACAGACCACAAGAGTCTCCAATATGTGTTCACTCAAAAAGATCTTAACTTGAGACAAAGAAGGTGGTTAGAACTCCTTAAAAATTATGATATGAGTATGCATTATCACCCTAGTAAAGCTAATATTGTTGTCGATGCTCTAAGTAGGGTGTCTATGGGATGCCTAACTCATGTTGATGATAATGGCAAAGAAGTTGCTAGAGAGGTTCATCGGTTTGCTAGATTGGGGGTTAGGTTGAAGGAAGTTGACAATGGTGGTGTAGTAGTTGTTGATGGTTCTAAATATTCATTGATTGAGGAGGTAAAGGCAAAATAAGATCTTGACCCCGCCTTGCTAGAATTGAAGGCCTTTGTGAGAGATTGTAAAGTGGAGGTTTTCTCCCAAGGGGGATATAGTGCCCTTAGGTACCAAGGTAGATTATATGTTCCTAGTGTTGATGAATTGAAAAAGAAGATTTTAGATGAGGCTCATGATTCTTCCGATCTATTTACCCTGGTTCTACAAAGATGTATAGAGATTTGAGAGAGGTGTATTAGTGGGATGGTATGAAGAGAGACATTGCCAAGTTCACATCTGAATATCACAATTGCCAACAAGTGAAGGCCGAACATCAAAGGCGGGGTGGCCTAGTCCAAGATATAGAGATTTCTACTTGGAAGTGGGAGGAAATCAACATAGGTTTTGTGGTTAGGATGCCAAAGACTAGAAGGAATTTTGATTCTATTTGGGTTGTGGTTGATAGAATGACAAAGTTGAATCATTTCTTACTGGTCAAAACTACTTATGGTGCCGAAGATTATGCCAAACTCTACATTCATGAGTTGGTTAGATTGTATGGGGTGCCTTTGTCTATCATTTTTTATCACAGTGCTCAATTCACTTCTCACTATTCGAGGTCTTTCCAGAGAGGTCTCTGTACCAAGGTAAAGCTTAGCATGGCCTTTCACCCTCAAATGGATGGTCAAGCCAAGAAAACTATCCAAACTTTTGAGGATATGCTTAGAGCTTGTGCTTTGGAGTTTAAGGGTAGTTGGGATGATCATCTCCCACTAATTGAATTTGCTTACAACAATAGTTAACACTCAAGCATTAGTATGGCTCCTTTTGAAGATATTTATGGTAGGCATTGTAAATCCCCGGTTGGGTGGTTTAAAGTGAGGGAGATGGCTTTGCTAGGTCCGAATTTGGTCATGGAGGCCTTGGAGAAGGTGAGGTTAATAAGGGAGAGATTGAAAACATCCCAAAGTAATGGTTGGTGATTGGGTCTATCTGAAGGTATCACCCATGAAGGGTGTGGTTCGATTTGGCAAGAAGGGTAAATTGAGCCCAAAGTTTGTGGGTCCTTATAGAATGTTGAGGAGGATTGGTAAGATGACCTATGAGTTGGAGTTGCCCATTGAAATGAATATTGTTCATCCAGTCGTCCATGTGTCTATGTTGAGGAAGTGTGTGAGTGACCCAAGTGCTATTGTACCTTTGGATGTTGTGAGTATGGTGGAAGGTAATATCACTTATGAAGAAGTTCCGGTAGAAATCTTGGATAGACAAGTGAAGAGGTTGAGAAACAAGGATGTAGTTTCTGTCAAGGTTCTTTGGAGAAGCCAACTAGATAAAAGTGCCACATGGGAAGCCGAGGCGAACATGAGAAAGCGATATCCATATCTCTTCCACTCTACTCAAGTTTAAGGTACTAATTCAAGCTCTCTTATATGATTTCATGTCTTAAGTTTCAGCCCTTATGTCATTTTGCATGCATCCATGTTTATGTTGACATGTTTATCGTGATTTTTGAAACTTATGTTGAGATTTTTCAAAATGGTGTTAAGGTGCATTGTGCATTCTTTTCGGGGATAAATTCTTCATGATTACCTCTATTATGTGTGTGTCTTTGACATTTAGGGACGAATGTTCCTAAGGGGGAGATATTGTAACGCCCTAAAAAGGCCCCAAAAAGGTGCCTAAAAAATGCCCATAATTGTAATTTTCAAATATCTAAAAATTCGTGTGTGATTTTGAAAATCTGACTTTACATTCTTGATCAGGGGGCAAAATTGAGTGGGAAATGGGTATAACCCCGATTTTAGAGGACCCGTACTGAAATTTCATTTTCGCCAACTTTGCAATTTCAGTGTGCATCCGCATTGGCTTCACGATTCAGACCCGTCGCAGAGCAGTGTTGTGACTTCCTTATTTTTCTGTTTTGACCTAAGGGATTGGGGTCTTGTCCCCATGCCCTCATATGCGTGAAAACACATATACTTAGCCATTTTCAACTTTATATCACTGAAGACGCTCTCAAAACCCTCTCTAACACTTAACCAAATATTTCATCCAAATTCAAATGTCTCAAGCTTAATTCCAGATCCCAAGAACTTCATTCAAGCTTCAAGTTCTCATTCAAATCTACATCAAGAAAATTCTCAAATTCAAGGTATGTGGGTTTCAACCATTTGGTCTTTTCACCCATGGTGCTCAATCTTCCTTTTTATGAAATTTGCATATTTCCAAGTTGTGTTACTTATGGGTATTACTTATTATGAATTATGATTAGAAATTATATTGGGGTTTTATGGAATGTTGATTGGAATCACATGTATACCTATTTCAAGCTTATATTAAGAGATGATTTGCCTATGCATGTTTTAGGCTATGAAACTATGATCTGTGATGAGTTTGATGAAGGATTTTAAGGTATCTTACATGAGGGGTTTACCATGTGTTGGTGGGTTGATTTACATTAAGTTTTCTTACATTATTTCACTCTTGAATTGCATGATATTGAACTAGCATTGCACACCCACCAAGTGTTTGATAAAATGTCTTGACAAGTATTCTTGAGTTATTGATGATCTATTGCATGTGCTGCTAAGAATCAAGTGATTCTATGATGATAAAGGGATTGTATTTATGTATTGAATGCATGAAAAGTGTCTATAGTGTTGTAAGATGACCACACCTTGTTGAAGGGGTGACATGTCTCAACCACTTTGATGGGGTGGGGGGTAGAGGTGCTATGCCCCTCTACCATGTTAAGGGATATATACCTTGACCACTTTGATGGAGAGTGCTATGCCCATCTACCATGTTGAGGGATATATACCTTGACCACTTTGAGGGGGGTGCTATGACTATCTACCATGTCGAGGAGTAGATACCTCAATCACCTTCCAAGAGGGTAGAATGCCTTGGATTCCAAGTAATAGCTTGCTTGGTCTATGATGATGTTCTCTTCCTATACATGTAATCTATATCCTTAAGCTATATGTTTTACAAGAATGTTTTACTTCAACCATTGATCATGCATACCATATTGTTATTATACTGTCCATTATTTGTGATTATACATTTTGTTTATGTTGTCTATGTCATGTTGCATTGCCTCCTACATACTTAGTACATTCAAACGTACTAACGCATACTTTATGCTTACATGATATTACCGTGTAGGAACTGGAGCACCTCACTATCATCCCTCCACGTGGCTAGTTTTTGCATCTTGAAGATAAGTTTTTGGTGAGTCCTCAAGTTCAGGGACACTGGCTATACTACTCTTGATTATGTTATTTCTCTATGTTGAGCTTTGATACTATAAGGGCCGAAAAGTGTCTTGGCCCCCGCCCAATCTATGTTTAGAGGTGTCAGGAACAATTGAAGTATCTATACTTTGAGCTTTGAATCTTTATGCCTTATAAATGTCAAGACTTCCCTTAGTCCCTTTTTCCCTTATTTATAGTGTTGTTATTGTTTACTTTGCTTCCGCGACCAAGGATGTATAATTTATATGCTAAAAGGCTTGTTTGGGTCCCTTCGAGTTCTCATTCGCCGTGTCACATCTAGACCCTAGGCTTGGACCGTGACACAAATGTATTAACGCATATTTTTTCCTATATGATCTCACCATATAAGGACCGAGGAATTTGATCATCCGTTGTTCGATGCTCAGCTCGGGTCACAGGTTTGCTCGTACTGGTGAGTCCTATCTTCCAAGGACGACCCACCATCCTTCTTCCTATGTTTCCTTTTATCTCTTTTACTTATATTGAAGGTGAGCCCAGAGTATATCTTGGCCCCCGATCTATTTTATGTTAGAGGCATTGTTGGACACCTTGTAAATTCCTTTACATTATATGTTAAGTGTTATGGCTGAAGTTTATGTTATGGCTTGGTTACCTTTTAGCTATCGTTATGTGATTTTGTTATGAGACTTGTGGCTTGATTATTTGATATGATATGGAAAGATCCTAAGTCTCAAATTATCCTCATAGTGTGAGTCCCACTTTCCCGTCCCTTAGAATTACATGTTTACTTTTGAATGTGCTTCCGAACCGATGATGTGAATTTTGGTACTTCTAGGTTATTTGGGGACTCTCGGGTTCCCATTCGCCGTGTCACTCCTAGATGCTTGATTCGGGTCATGACACTCTACGACGTAATGCTAAGGTATGCGTATATTTTACACTCTCCAAACCTCACTTGTGGAATCACACTGGGTATGTTTGTTGGTTTTGATGTGTAATCCAAATTAATTCATAAGAAATCTTATCAAGATATTTTTTAAAAAATATTTTTTTATAAAAATTATTGTGTTATATATAGTTACAATAAAGAAAAAATTATTAAATACTAAAATATTTTAAAAGAGTAGATAAAATAATTAAAACTTAGTAAGATTTGAGTTGGATTAAGTCTTAACCCGCTTTGTGACCTATTATTAGATCCAAGCAAAAGCAAATTTGAACTTGGTATGATCTATTGTGCCTCTTAAGTTTTACAAATTTATTTTATATTTATTACTTACAATATCAGAGATATTTATGACTTCATTAAAAGTGGCAATTTTCCTTACAAGACTTAGATTGTGTAAAAGTTTTTTAAGTTATGAGAGTTTTATATATGCTACTTGAGGTATTATTTATCTGTATGTGATCTCTTCTTTGACACGTAAGATTTGACAAATGTATTCATCGCTAGGTTTTATGAAAAATCTTAACTTTAGGACAAGCACCTATCCCATCAACACATACAAACAAACATGAGTAAAATTGGTAAATCTGTGAATATATTTTTGTGATCAAGTTGTTTCCGACAAACATAAATAAAATATGCTTTTTCCTTGACACTTCCTAAGAATACCACACTTACATCAAATAGCTACATACTCTGTATGGTGATTATTTGGTTAATTTGGTCATGCACGTTGAAATTCATCGACATAAATAACAAAGAAGGAGGAAATCTACCACTTAAATTGTCAATTAGGAAATGAAGAAGAAAAAATAAAAAACTTTCACACCCAATGAAAGGAAAATAACAATTAATTTACTACAATTAAAACTACCTCCATATATACAACGTTAATTTTGGCCAATGTTACACAACATCAAGCGCAAAAGCAAATTTAGAATCATAAATCGATAACTAAAGTCTGGGGAAAAAAGATCGAAAAATGTCTAAAGTAAACCATTATGGAGGAAACTGCAACAATAACAATGAGAATAATGGTGGTAAAAGAAAAAGTGGGAGTGTAATTCCAGCAATGAAGAAGCTGGTGAAAAAGATGATGGCTAAAAAATTAGTCCAAATTGTTTTTTCTCCTTGTAAGAATGATAACAACAAGAAGAAGATTAATCCTCATGATGATTCCACTTGACTTCATCATTTAGCTCCCAAATAACCTTTCATTACTACTATGAGTTTCTATTTATGATTCTCTTGGTTTTTCTTGTGCTCCATGCTAAAGTCACAATGATCAATTTATAGTACTCTTTGTTGTTAAGTGTAAGTTACATTATACTCATAAGTCGTATGTGATGAATTACGTTTGTTCATATGTGGGATAAGATGTATGGATACCCCTTTTTTAATGTTGTTATTGAACTTGCGTTGGACTCTTTTATCCAATGACAGAAGTTTGCATCAATTTTCAACTATCAATAATGAAAAATATTCATCAAAAGAAGTCCAACAATACTTATATTATAAATCTTTGAAACTGGGAGTAAAATCATTCAAAAATCGTTTAAAATTTGAAAAAGGCAAAACTGAAATTTTTATTTGAAAATCATATTCTACAAGTAAAAAAGAGCCAGCAGTTGAAAATCACCATTTTACTCAAATTTGGGTTATGGAAGAAATAAAATAAATTTAGGGTTTAAAACTAGAAATAAAAATCACAATGTAATCAATGAAAATAGAAGGTTTTAAATCAAAACACTTAACTCAATGGATTTCCTCAAAAATCCTTCCTCAAATTGCCTCTCCAAACTCCAAGGTTTTAAAAATAGTGAGAATGAGGGATTTCCTGAAATCAATCCCAAAAATCAAGCCTCAAAGGCTGCAAAAGCGGGCTTCACTTCAGCAAGATCCTCGTGGATTTTATCCGCAAAATCTGCAACCTCCCCCCCTCCCCCACAAAATCACAGAATGGATCCTGGGAATTTGTTCGAAATCTCATACAGATAAATCATATATACAATCCTACTAAATTTGACGTTTCGAACTCAACCTAATTGTTAATAATCTAATCCGAGGTATACTTAATTTGGAACTCAATTAGCTATAACTAGAACAACTTAAGGCACTAAAAATACCAAATGCTATTGAAACACCCCAAAATTATATCAAAACTTGTTCCAAAGCTAAGATCAACTCTCGAATCCAACTGATTTATCAAAAATTCAATTTGAGCATCTAAATGCAACATGTTGACCCAACTCAATCCTTATTTTTATTTTAACTCAAACTTCCAATTTAGGACCTCAAATCCACAAAACAACCTCAAATTTGAAAATGATGATGCTCCTAACTTGTTTTCACATTCTAGAGTAGATAAAACTAATGAAATTCTATTTTGAGACAAAACTCCTTTCAATACCAAAAATCACTTTTTGAACATCTTAAGCTTTTAAATATCGGAGAAATTCACGTTTTCTTTCAATTTACCTTGCAAGACTTGAATTCTTTTTTAAAAAATTGAAGTTATGAGAGTTTTATATATGCTACTCGAGGTATTAATTACCATTATGTGATCTCTTCTTTCACACATAAGATTTGACAAATATAATCATCACCCGATTTTATGAAAAATATCAACTTCACTACCAGTACCTATTCCACCAGCACACACAAGACACTACTAAAAATAAGCTGTATTCCAATTGCAAAATTACTCAGAATGTAGTTGGAAAATTGAGTTTTCCTATGACTTTCCGACCGTATGGAGTAGTCGGCATTTTGTACATCAGAAAATATTTACCGACAACTGTAGTCGGTATTTGCCAATTGTTGTGGTCAAAAAATATGAAACTAGGCATGACTATTTACGTGCCGAATGGCCAACGACTGTAGTCAGAATATTATTAAATAATAATTTATTAATTTATACATTAATATATATACACACACCGATTACCATAATTATTAAGTATTTAGGTGAGCTTTCGGTTACTGTAGTTGGCATTTTGGATTTTCTAACAAAAAATTGATACCATTAATTATAGCCGAATAGACTACATTTTTAATGCCTAAAAATATTATTTATTTGGTATACCACCTGCTAAATTATATTACCATCCATTCATAAACATTCAACAATAAAACCAAACTTTATATACATCCGTAAACGTTCAAATTCCATTCAACATAATTGAGTTTAAAAATTAAGCATCATCAAAATCAATTCTAATAAGCAGTTAATTGGGATTCAAAAAGAAAGTAAATAGTTTAACACAAGTCTAAATCTCATAGAAAATTTCTAAACAACCAGAACACAATCTACTCTTCATTAGAGTCGGTTTCTTCTTCACTACTATTAAATTCAGCCAAATATTTCTCCATAAACTTCTGCAATTTAGCAAAATTAGCTTAAGATGTTTGAAGTCGTTCTGTCAACTTCGAAATCTGTCTTCTCATTGCTTTAATTTCTTCTGAAGATTGAGAAGTAGAAGCACTAGATAACAATAGTGATGGATGACACGAAGAAGGTTGTACTCCAAGCCCATAAACTCTACCTTTCTTCACATCTCCTGCCACATTTGTCCATATAGAAGTAATATCATCAGCTGATAGTTGAGTTGTGGAACCAGACTCAGTAGTAGGATGTGATTGACACCGCTCTCTAAGCTTATTTGAAATTGAACCTGAACTAAATATATGAATAAACTCCATCAGAAAGATAATAAAAGGAGCAATTATGATCCATTTGTTCTTACTGTTCCACATGAGTACTGCAGGTCCTCTTGTTTTTGGACAATACAAATGATATAACAAATAAACAGCTACACATGACAGAAATCTAGCATCCAGTTGTCTGCTAAGAATAAAAGAAAATACATGGGTAATTATAGATTCTAGGATTTGAATAGATGAAGTATAAGTTAAAAGTGTGACTCTTAAGTGAATAGGAAATACCAGTTGCTCTCTTCTTGGAAGGTTCAATTGATATTATGGATAATTATTCTTTAAAGATATCAAGCAAACTATTTGAGGACAGCATCAATTTTTTTTCTCTTTGATCATCTTGTGCTTATGAAAAATTTTTTGTTAGCCCAAGAATGCATCAAGTTTTGGTCTTTCTATCATGTCTCTTACAAATCTTTCAGGAATAGAAGATGCCTTATTTTTTTTCAGTTCTTGGACATCATCAATGTGACCTACTTTAATAGGAAAACTTGGCACTGGAGCCATTTTCTAACACTACAATTTTGTCTTTTGGGAGAAAATGGAGTCTTTTCCAGTGGGGTTGGAGGGGAAGGGGAGTAAAAGACACTAGTCAAGATTGTGGAAGTATGTCAATTACTTATAGAGGGTAAAGGGTGACAACTTGATGCATCTCTGTATTATTATGTGGGTCCTGATGCACTTTAATAAATTCTCAGTCATACAAGTTCTATAAATGGTTACACACAAATCTATAATTGCTTGCGTTTTCATTCAGTCACCAACCTCCAATATGGACCATAACATCAGCATCTTGAGTTCTGAGTACAATTCTTTCCTAATAGAAGAGTTATTTTTGTCTTTTCTTTCCCTTTTAGCTACTTTTTTTTTTTGTTTGTATGTATGGAGAAAAATTGAAAAAATGTCAGTTTCACAGATTATAGCAAAGGAATTTTCCTCTTCTGTTAAAGTTGCATTAAGGGTGAATTGAACAGAGAAACCTTATTGAAGGATTCAAACAAACAAGAAAAGATTTACTAAGAGAAACCTTATGTTTTATGAAATAAAATTGAAGTGTTATAACTTATAAATGTCCCTTCTGCACGTGGCTTTATCCATTCTCCCCTTGTACCATCCATGTTTTTTCTCTTATGCGTCTCCTCAGATATTCCTCACCAATAGACACCTCTTCACCTTTTAATTTTGTGTACAAAAAAAAATAAATACAAGTTAGATAAAGTTCAATCGTACTTGGTTAAAAGTAAGGAAAATCAATAAAAAAATTACCATTTTCCGGAGCCACCTTTTATGGAAGCCCGAGCTGCCTTTGCTCACTCACACTTTCTCTTAAATCCAGGAGTGCTCCATTTCTCCAAAAATTTAATCCATATTTCTTCTCGTAACCAATCGGGCTTCTTTCTTTTTTTGAACATCACACAACATATCTGCAACTCCTATACGTGCTTTTTTCTCAAAAATGAAATTTATTTTGTTCTCATAACATGGCTGCCATGTACAGCATAATAAATAATATCATCAAATTAAAAAATTTATATTTGATAACTAATGTAAAAATAAATTTTATTTGTACCCTAAACTGAATCCATATTTGTTCCCTGATATTGTACGGAAAATCTTTCCATCTACCCCAAGCATCATTGAAGAATGGTTGAATAGATTCTGAAACCACATGCCAGCCGGCATATGATGGGGCAAACCTGCATTACATTTAATTAATGTAAGATGTAAATTCACTAAATTTTTAAAAATACCAAACGTAATTGTAACACCCTTCATGTGTATTTCTTGAATATCTAAAAAATAGTAAGTGATTTCGAAAATTCGACTCCATATTCTTGTTCAAGGGGCAAAATTGTGTGGGATAAGGATAGCCCCCGAATTTTAGAAGACCCATAGCGAAAAATAATTTTCGTAATGGGGGGCCGAGGCAGTGTGCCTGGGCGCCCGTAGTGCGACGCGCCTGGGGCGCGGTTTAACACAAATTGAAGTGTGCATCTGGTTTGCATCGCGCCTAGGGCAAGGGCCAGTGTAAATTTTCCCTCAGTTTTCTAGTTTCATCCAAGGGCATTTGGGTAATAACCCAATGCCATTTAAATGTCAAATCCTCCATCCTTAGCTATTTTTTCAACTCTAGAACTCACAAAACCCTCTCAAAATCTCTCCAAAACATTGTCAAATCCCCCATTCAAATTCAAGGATTTCAAGAGAAAAATTTGGAATTCAAGTCCCCAACACAAACCTCAAGTCTTCCTCAACTCAATTTCAAAAAAGTCTCAAGTTTAAGTATGTGGGTTTCATTCATGAGTTCTTCCCACCCATGAAGCCAAACCTTCCCTCTTCATCAAATTACATGATTATAATGTTGGAATTTTATGTTAAACTCTACTATGCATTATAAACATGATTTGAGATAGAATTCTTCAAGTATTGATTAAGTATGCATGAATATTTATTGAAGCTATTTCCATGAGTTGATTAATGCTTATTGAGGCTATACATGACATGAATTATAAGACTATGAATGATGGCGAATTTCTAAGAAGGATTTCATATCTTCTAAATGAGGGTTTTACTATTATGTTGGTGGGTTGATTTAAATGACATCAAATTAAATTGATTTTTACTCCTTGTCGTACACACCTAAATTGCATGATTTTGAGCAGGTGTATGCATACCCAGCATGTTGATTAAGCTTACATGACTATGATTTTTGTGTTGATAAAAGACTATTACATGAATTGCAAGACAAGTATTTCTATGGTGATTTATGAGCTCCCAAGCATGTATTAAAATCATAAAAAGATTCCATGATCTATAAGTGAATTGTTGAGCTCTTATTCTATGTTTTGTTCTCATGTGAATTGTGAAGCCTACTAGAAGAGGTCATGAACCATGTTGTATGCCTCACCCTCTCGTACAAGGCAAATGTCTCCATGAAGGGGCTATGAACCATGTTGTATGCCTCACCCTCATACACGACGTATTAATGTACATTTCCTAATATCTACATGAAGGGGTCATGAACCATGTTGTATGTCTCACCCTCATGTACGACTTGATACCATGTACTACCTACTACCTTCTAGAAGGGGTCATGACCCGCTTTATTCTTCACTCTCTAGTACAAGGTATTTGGATGAGCTATTCAAGTCACTTTATGGTGTGGAACAAGTTGTGCAAGTATGATTATTCTCAAGCATGTTTACACCTAAGCATTGATTATACATGTCATATTGATCTCATGTCTATCGATTATGATTACATCTTGATTATTATGCTTATGATTCTTGTTGCATTGCACCCCGCATACTTAGCACATTCCAAGTACTAACACATTACGCTATGTTTACATGAAATCATCATGTAGGGACCAAAGCTCCTATTAATCCTTCTCCTCCACGTGGATAGCAGAACCGTTGAAGTTAGCTCTTGGTGAGTCCTCATATATGGGGATAACATCTATTTTCTTTCATGCTTATGTTAATACTTTATCTACATTTTTGGATACTTATCTATGAGGGTGAGCCCAAGAGATGTCTTGGCCCCCACCTCATCTACTAGTAAAGGTGTTGTTGAATATTATGATGGTGTGTATTTATGAGCTTGACTCCTATTATGCTTATACTATTATTAAAGACCCCATAGTCCCGCTTCGCTTATGTTCTATTATTATATGTTCGTTATCTTATTTTGTTTTCTCAACCAATGATGTATATGTGATATCATAAGAGGCTTGTTTGGGGTTCCTCCGGGTTTCCCATTAGTCGTGTCACATCTAGGCTTGGGTTGTCACAAGATTCATATCAGAGCACTAGGTTGTTAATGGTCCTCAAAAAATTCAACACACCGTGTTAAGTAGAATCGTACTCATAGATGTGAAGCGCACCATAACTATGAGTAGAAGGCTATGAGGCGTTTTAAGAAATGTTTCACTTCTTCATGATCTATGTCGTGCTCTAGATGTAAGGATAAAGCTTACTCCCCTAATGAATGCTCTTTTGCTCTTTTAGATCATGCCACTACTAATAGGGAGACCATGAAGGGCTGCACACCCGAGAAGAATCTGACTCATCATGCTCCTCAAGGAGAAGGGGCTACATAAGTTGAGTTCTAGAATGCGATCACCATTTTGGAACATGCTATGACCAATCAATTGAATCAATGGGCTCAAGCTCCTCATGCTCCTACTATTGCCTCAAGGGTGAGGGACTTCACAAGGATGAACCCTCCGGAGCTTCATGGGTCCAAAATAGAGGAACATCCCCAAGAGTTTTGTTAATAAGGTGTATAAGGTTCTTGCTATCATGGGGTAAGATCAGAGGAGAAGACGGAACTAGTGGCCCATCAATTTAAGTGCATAGCCCAAATTTGGTTTGATCAATGGAAATTGGATAGGGGAAACAATGATACCATTCCTTAGAAGGAGTTCAAGGCCTCCTTCCTCAACCGGTTCTTCCCTATTGAGTTGAGAAAGGAAAAATGATGGAGTTCATGAATCTAAAGCAAGGCTCCATCAGTGTGAGGGAGTATGCCCTCAAATTCAACAAAATCTCAAGGTATGCTCCTCACTTGGTTGTCGATCCTAAGGAAAGAATGAACAAATTTGTGCCAGGGGTGTACAATTTTGATGAATGAAAAGTACCGCATTGCTATGCTTGTGGGTGATATGGACTTATCTGGACTCATGACCTATGCCAAACAAATTGAGGGGAAAAGATTAGAAAAAGAAGAAGTGAGGAGTCCAAGAGGGCTCGGTTTGATGGTGGCTTCCAAGGTACTAAGGGTGACCATTTCCAACAAGGTCACAAATTTCAAAGCCAAGGGTCCTCTAGTGCTTCAAACAAGAGATTTGCTAATGATGGGCTGCCTAACCCAAAGTTTCAAGGTAGCAATGGTGGAATTACTAATCCTAAGTGCCAAAAGTGTGGGAGGAATCATAATGCAAAAGCTTGAGGGACTCGAATGCTTGCTAGGTATGGGAGAGTAGGCAACAAGCTTGATGATTGCCCTTATACTAAAAACAAGGGCAACGATGCTCATCCTCAAGGACAAGGTGGTTATGTTGATCAAAGGGCTCAAGGAAGCCAACAAGGAAGTGCTCCATGTCACAATCGGTTTTATACTCTTCAAGGGAGGCAAGGAGTGGATGAGGTTCCCGATGTTGTTACTGGTATGTTAAAGGTTTTTGATTATGATGTTTATTCTTAATTAGATCTGGGTTCCATGCTTTCCTTTATTACTCCTTTTGTTGCTAATAAGCTCCATGTGTGCTCCGAATTGTTGTGTGAACCCTATGAGGTGTCTACCCCCGTGGGTGAGTCAATTGTTACTAGAAAAGTCTATAGGGGTTGTCCCATGTCTATATTGCATGAACACTTGCCTTGTGATTTTGTTGAACTTGACATGATGGATTTTGACATTATTCTTGGGATGTATAGGTTACATGCACATCATGCGTCTATTGATTGTAGACGTTGTAAAGGTAGGTTCCAAATTCCTAATGAGCCCATCTTTGAGTTTGAAGGTCATGATCTGGTGGTTAAGGGTAGATTCATATCTTGTCTTAAAGCTCGAAAATTAATTTCTAAGGGTTGCATTTACCATCTTGTGAGGGTTAGGGATGTTGAATCTAAAGTCCTTTCTATTGAGTTAGTTCTAGTGATCAACGAGTTTCTTGACGTCTTTCCCGATGAGCTTCCCAATTTTCCTTCTGAAAGGGATATAGACTTTGGTATAAATCTCATCTTCGATACACAACCCATATCCGTTCCTCCTTACCGTATAGTCCTGGTGGAGTTAAACGAGTTAAAGGACCAATAGAAATATTTGTTGGAGAAGGGTTTCATAAGGCCTAGCTAGTCACCTTGGGGGTGAACCGATGTTGTTTGTAAATAAGAAAGTTGGTTTACTTAGAGTATACATCAACTACTGACAACTCAATAAGGTTACTATAAAGAACAAGTATCCTCTACCAAGGATAAATGACCTATTCGATCAACTATATGGAGATAGCCATTTTTCAAAGATTGATCTTCAGTCCGAATACCACCAAATATGGTTGAAAGAGTGTGATATTCCCAAAATGCCCATCCAAACTAGGTACGAGCATTTTGAATTTGTGGTGATGTCATTTGGTTTAACTAATGCACCAGTGATATTTATGGATCTTATGAATAAGGTCTTTAAATGCTACCTTGATATGCTTGTGATAGTCTTTATTGATGGCATATTGATTTATTTCCATAGTGAAGAAGAACATATGAATCATTTGAGGGAGGTGTTGCAAATTTTGAGGGATGAGAAGTTGTTTGCTAAATTTGATAAATTGGTTGGAATAGGTTGCATTCCTGGGGCATATGGTGTCGAGTGATGGAATTAAAGTGGACCCTAATAAGACGGATGTGATAAGAAATTGGCCTAGGTCCTTGACTGCGATGGGTATTAAGAGTTTATTAGGTTTAACGGGATACTACTGGAGATTTGTGAATGGTTTTTCTTCTATTGCTTCCCCTATGACAAAATTGACACAAAAGAAGACAAAATTCGTTTGGACCGATGAATGTGAAAGAAGTTTTCAAACTTTGATAGGCAAGCTTATCTCTGCTTCTATCTTGGCTTTACCGGAAGGTTTAAAAGGGCTTGTGGTTTAATTTGATGCCTCAAGAATTGGTTTGGGGTGTGTATTGATGCAAAATGTCAAGGTTATAGTATATGCTTCTCGGCAACTAAAAGTGCATGAGCGTAATTATTCCACACATGATCTTGAATTGGCAGCCATGGTGTTTGCTTTGAAAATGTGGCATAATTATTTGTATGGGTTCATGTAGATATATTTACCAACCTCAAAAGTCTCCAATATGTGTTCACACAAAAGGATCTTGATTTGAGATAAAGAAGGTGATTAGAGCTCCTTAAGGATTATGACATGATTATGCACTATCATCTTGAAAAAGCTAATGTTATAGCTGATGCTTTGAGTAGAGTATCCATGGGAAGTGTAGCTCATGTTGATGATAGAAATAAGGAGGTGACTAGAGAAATTCACCTTTTAGCTAGGGTGGGTGTTGTGTTGAATGAAGTTGAAAATGGAGGTGTGGAGTTTATAGATGGTTCCAAATCATCTTTGATTGAAGAGGTCAAGTCCAAACAAGACCTTGACCCCTCCTTGCTAGAACGAACCTTTGTTGAAGAATGGTAAAGTGGAGGTTCTCTCCTAATGAGGAGATGGTGTCCTTAGGTACCAAGGTAGGCTATGTGTGCCTAACATTGTTGACTCGAAGGAGTTGATTATGAAAGAGGCCCATAATTCATCCTATTCGATTCACCTAATTCCACAAAAATGTATAGAGATTTGAGGGAGATTATGAAGAGTGATATTTCCAAGTTTGTAGCCGGTTGTCACAATTGTGAATAAGTGAAAGCCGAACATCAAAGGTCGGGTGTCTTAACCCAAGACATAGAAATTCCTACTTGGAAGTGGGAAAAGATTAACATGGATTTTGTGATTGGGTTGCTAAAGACTAGGAAACATTTTGCTTCTATTTGGGTTGTTGTTGATAGGATGACAAAGTTGGCTCACTTTCTACCGATTAAAACAACTTATGGTGCCAAGGATTATGCCAAGCTATATATTCATAAGTTGGTTAGGTTGCTTGGAGTACCATTTTCTATCATTTTGGATCATGGTGCTCAATTCACTTCTTATTTTTGGAGATCCTTCTAAAAGGGTCTTAGTACCAAGGTCAATCTTAGCAAAGCTTTTCATCCTCAAACGGATGGTCAATCCAAAAGAACAACTCAAACTCTTGAGGATATGCTTAGGGCTTGTGTTTTGGAGTTCAAAGGTAGTTGGGATGATCATCTTCCACTCATTGAGTTTGATCATAACAATAGCTACCACTCTAGTATTGGCATGGCTCCCTTTGAAGCTTTATATAGTAGGTGTTGTAGACCCTTGGTTAGGTAGTTTGATGTGGGGGAAGTGTCTTTGTTAGGCCCAATTTGGTTAAGGAAGCTTTGAAGAAGGAGAGGTTGATATGGGAGAGATTCAAGATGTCTCAAAGTAGACAAAAGTCCTACTCCAATATGAGAAGAAGAGAGCTTGTGTTTGATATTGATGATTAGGTACTTGAGAATCTCAGCCATGAAGGGTGTAGACCGGTTTAGCAAGAAAGGGAAATTGAGCACAAGGTTTGTGGGACCCGATTAGAATCTTGAGGAGAATTGGTAAGGTTTCATATGAGTTGGAGATGCCTATGGATATGAGTATGGTTCATCCAGTCTTCCATGTGTCTATGTTGAGAGAGTGTGTGGGTGACCAAAATGTTATAGAGCCCTTAGAGATGGTAGATGTGATAGAGGATAACTTGACCTACTAGGAGGTCTTGGTGGAAATACTTGATAGGCAAGTGAAAAGGTTAAGAAACAAAGATGTGGCATCCATCAAAGTTCTTTGGAGGAATCAGCAAGTTGAAAGTGCTACTTGGGAAGCCAAATCGGACATGAAAAAGAAATATCCTTACCTCTTTCACTCTACTTATGCTGAAGGTAACAATTTTAGTTCTTTTTATGATTTCAAGTCTTAAGTTTCAGCGTTCATGTGATTTTGCATGCCTACTTATTCATGGTGACAAGTTCTGATGATTTTTGATGCATATGTGTGAAACACTTTAATAACGATGTTTCAGTGCATTTGTTACATTTATGTCGGGCTGAAAGTTTCACGATTTCGTCTCTTACGTATGTTTCTTTGACATTCGAGGACAAATATTCCCAAGGGGAAGATATCGTAGCACCCTCCACGTGCATCGAAATTCCCCTTAAGTGTATTTCTTGAATATCTCAAAAACCATGCATGATTTCAAAAATCTTACTTCATATTCTTTTTTAGGGGACAAAATTATGTGGAAAGAGGGTAGCCCCCGAATTTTAGAAGACCCATAGCGAAAAATAATTTTCGCTGTAAGGGGCCAAGGTAGTGTACTGGCGCGTCTACAGTGCAACATCCCTGGGGCACGGTTTAGCACAAATTGAAGTGTGCATCTAGTCCGCGTCATGACTAGGGTGCAAACTAGTGTAATTTGTCCCTTGATTTTCTCATTTCATCCAAGGGCATTTGGAAAATAACCCAACTCCATTTAAACATGAAATCTCCATCCTTAGCCATTTTTTCAACTCTAGAACTCACAAAACCCTCTCAAAATCTCTCAAAAACATTATCAAATCCCCCATTAAAATTCAAGGATTCAAAAAGCAAGTTTTAGAATTCAAGAACCCAACACAAACCTCAAGTTTTTCTCAACTCAATTTCATGAACGTCTCAAGTTTCGATATGTGAGTTTCATTCATGGGTTTATTCCACTCATGAAGCTAAACCTTCTATCTTTATCAAACTACAAGATTTTGATGTTGGCTATTCTATGGGTAAACTCTACAATGCATTATAAATATAATTTGAGATTGGATTCTTCATGTATTGATTAAGTATGCATGAATATCTATTAAAGCTATTTCCATGAATTAATTTATTCTTATTGAGGCTATACATGATATGAATTATGAGACTATGAATGATGACAAATTTCTAAGATAGATTTCATGACTCCCAAATGAGGGTTTTACTATTATGTTGGTGGGTTGATTTAAATGATGTTAAATTAAATTGATTCTTACTCCTTCTTATCATATACTTCTAAATTGCATGATTTTGAGGGGTTGTATGCATACCGATCATGTTGATTAAGCTTACATGACTATGATTCTTATGTTGATAAAAGACTATTACATGAATTGCAAGAAAAGTATTTCTATGGTGATTTATGAGCTCCCACACACGTATTAAACTCATAAAAAGATTCCATGATCTATAAGTGAATTGTTGAGCTCTTATTCGATGTTTTGTTCTCATGATAATTTTGAAATCTACTAGAAGGGGTCATGAATCATGTTGTATGCCTCACCCTCTAGTACAAGGAAAATGTCTACGTGAAGGGGTCATGAACCATGTTCCTCACCCTCATATATGACTTATCAATATGCAGTACCTAATGTCTACTTGAAAGGTTCATGAACCATGTTGTATGCATTACCCTCATGTACGGTTTGATAACATGTACAACCCACTACTTACTAGAAGCTGTCATGACCCATGCTTTATTCTTCACCCTCTAGTACATGTTATTTGGATGAGCTATTCATGTAACTTTATGGTGTGGAACAAGTTATGCAAGTATGATTATTCTAAAACATGTTTACACCTAATCATTGATTATACATGTCATATTGAGATCATTTCTATCGATTATGATTATGCATCATGATTATTATGCTTATGATTCTTGTTACATTGCACCCCACATAGTTAGTATATTGAAGAGTGTGGACCGATTTAGCACGAAACGGAAATTGAGCACAAGGTTTGTGAGACCCTATAGCATCTTGAGGAGAATTGGTAAGGTTGCATATTAATTGGAGATGCCTATGGATATGAGTATGGTTCATCCAATCTTCCATATGTCTATGTTGAGAAAGTATGTGGGTGACCAAAATGTTATAGAGCCCTTAGAGATGGTAGGTGTGATAGAGGATAACTTGACCTACTAGGAGGTCCTGGTGGAAATACTGGATAGGCAAGTGAAAAGGTTTAGAAACAAAGATGTGGCATCTATCAAAGTTCTTTGGAGGAATCATCAAGTTGAAAGTGCTACTTGGGAAGCCAAATCGGACATGAAAAAGCAATATCCTTACCTCTTTCATTCTACTTATGCCGAAGGTAATAGTTTCATTTCTTTCTATGTTTTCAAGTCTTAAGTTTTAGCATTCATGTGATTTTGCATGCATACTTATTCATGGTGACAAGTTTTGATGATATTTGATGCATATGTGTGAAACTTTTTAATAACGATGTTTAAGTGCATTTGTTACATTTGTGTCGGGCTAGAAGTTTCATGATTTCGTCTCTTACGTATGTTTCTTTGATATTCAAGGATAAATGTTCCCTAGGGGGAAATATCGTAGCACCCCCATGTGCATCGAAATTCCCCGTAAGTGTATTTCTTGAATATCTCAAAAACCGTGCATGATTTCAAAAATCTAACTTCATATTCTTGTTTAGGGGACAAAATTGTGTGGGAAGAGGGTAGCGCCCAAATTTTAGAAGACCCATAGCGAAAAATAATTTTTTCTATAAGGGTCCAAGGTAGTGTACCTACGCGCCCACAGTACAACATGCCTGGGGCACGGTTTAGCACAAATTGAAGTGTGCATCTGGTCCGCGTCGTGACTAGGGTGCGAACCAATGTAATTTATACCTTAATTTTCTCATTTTATCCAAGGGCATTTTGAAAATAATCCAATGCTATTTAAACATGAAATCCTCCATCTTTAGCCATTTTTTCAACTCTAGAACTCACAAAACACTCTCAAAATCTCTCAAAAACAATATCAAATCCCCCATTAAAATTCAAGGATTCAAAAGCAAGTTTTGGAATTCAAGAACCCAATATAAACCTCAAGTGTTCCTCAACTCAATTTCAAGAAAGTCTCAAGTTTCGATATGTGGGTTTCATTCATGGGTTTATTCCACTCATGAAGCTAAACCTTCTATCTTTATCAAATTACAAGATTTTAATATTGGCTATTCTATGGGTAAACTCTACTATGCATTATAAATATAATTTGAGATTGGATTCTTCAAGTATTGATTAAGTATGCATAAATATCTATTAAAGCTATTTTCATGAGTTGATTTATTCTTATTGAGGCTATACATGACATGTATTATGAGACTATGAATGATGACGAATTTCTAAGATGGATTTCATGACTCCCAAATGAGGATTTTACTATTATGTTGGTGGGTTGATTTAAATGATGTCAAATTAAATTGATTTTTACTCCTTCTTATCGTATACTTCTAAATTGCATGATTTTTAGGGGGTGTATGCATACCCATCATGTTGATTAGGCTTACATGACTATGATTCTTATGTTGATAAAAGACTATTACATGAATTGCAAGAGAAGTATTTCTATGGTGATTTATAAGCTCCCACACTTGTATTAAACTCATAAAAAGATTCCATGATCTACAAGTGAATTGTTGAGCTCTTATTCAATGTTTTGTTCTCATGTTAATTGTGAAACCTACTAGAAGGGGTCACGAATCATGTTGTATGCCTCACCCTCTAGTACAAGGCAAATGTCTACATGAAGAGGTCATGAACCATGTTCCTCACCCTCATATATGACTTATCAATATGCAGTACCTAATGTCTACTTGAAAGGTTCATGAACCATGTTGTATGCATTACCCTCATGTACAATTTGATACCATGTACAACCCACTACTTACTAGAAGTGGTCATAACCCATGCTTTATTCTTCACCCTCTAGTACATGTTATTTGGATGAGCTTTTCATGTCACTTTATGGTGTGAAACAAGTTATGCAAGTCTGATTATTCTTAAACGTGTTTGCACCTAAGCATTGATTATACATGTCATATTGAGCTTATTTCTATCGATTATGATTATGCATCCTGATTATTATGCTTATGATTCTTGTTACATTGCACCCCACATAGTTAGTATATTCCAAGTACTAAAACATACTCTATGCGTATATGATATCACCATGTAGGGACTGGAGCTCCTATTGATCCTCCTCTATCACATGGCTAGTCGGATCATTGTACTTAGCTCTTGGTAAGTTGTCATATTCGGGGACAATATCTACTTTCTTTCATGCCTAATTTAATGCTTTATCTACATTTTTGGATACTTATCTGTGAGAGTAAGCTCGGGAGATGTCTTGTCCCCAACCCCATCTACTAGTAGAGGTGTAATTGGATATTATGATGGTGTGTATTTACGAGCTTGACTCCTATTAAGCTTATGCTATTATGAAAGACTCTCTTAGTCCCGCTTTGCTTATGTTCTATTATTACATGTTCGTTATCTTATTTTGCTTCTGCAACTAAGGATATGTATGTGATATGCTAAGAGGCTTGTTTGGGGTTCGTTTTTGTTCTCCGTTCGTTGTGTCATGTCTAGGGCCTAGGCTTAGATCGTGATAGTAATTTACCCATCCTTATCAGGGGTGAGAATCAACCTATGATAAGCATCATATTCTCTAGTATCTCTAACATTTTGAGTCTTTGAACAAGCTGATGCAATAGTAGTACTAGTAGCTGGTGATGTTGATACAAAGACTCTAATATTTGACTTTTATATGTTAGGTACAGATGATGTTAGAGATATAGCTAGAGACAATAATAGAAGTAGAGGTGAAGAGCTGTCATTTTGACATCGATGACAACTCAAAGAAGAATTTATATGAGGTTTGGGTACAATATTAGAGTCAACACTTAGGTTTGTTCAAAATGGTGGTATACTAAAAAAGGAAGGTGGTAATGAAGTCGACAGGGGAGGAAAACCAAGTGGTGATGAAGTCGATAGAGAAGGAATATTAGGTGGCAATGAAGGCTATTAATGAGCAATAACAGATGGCAGTGAAGTCAATTGAGGAGGAAAGGTGGGATCCAATGAATTTTCCTGAATAGGATCTACATATGGCAGGCGCTATTGACTTGTATGTGGCAATGAAGCTGATTTAGAATCATGTTTTTTTTCCTCTTATTTCTTTACTTTTGTCGATTTCGAGATGCCTTTTTCATTGCCTAAAAAGATACTCAAAATATATACAATGATACATCATAAGACAAGACAAGTATGGATAGTGATACATGACAATCCAATTATGATAACACTAAATTTGGAGCTACCAACTTTATTACCTAGAAGGATAACTTACTAATTTGGTAAATTCTAATATTTCTTATTTTTACTCAGCCTTGGCAAAACTGTGAATGTATACACCTTGCAATACATTATTATGATGAAGATGTTCTGACAAACATAAATAAGATAATTAACTGTTATAATAGAAGCTCCTACTACGCTAGACACACAAGCAATTACTTTAATACAGAATAGATTACAAGTACAGATTATTAAAACACACAAGATTTTGCATGGAAAAAATCCTTGCTCAAGGGAGAAATGACCACGACCTATTCCATAGGATTTTTGAAAGAACAACAATCCTGTCACAACCCGGACCTAAGGTCTAGTAGTGACATGGAGAATGGGAATCCGAGAGTCCCCAAACAAGCCTCGTAGTATCTAAACACAACACTTAGCATATAATTGAAAAGGAGTTTACAAGATGTCCAACAATGCCTCTACTCATAAGATAGATCCGGGGCTGAGACATATCCCGGGCTCACCCTCAAAGTGAATAAAATAAGTAAAGCACTATAGGTAGAGGAATGGTGGTTCGTCCTTGCAAATAAGACTCACAACAGCAAGCAAAACATGAGATCCGAGCTAGACGTTGTATGCTCGATGAATGTACTCCTCGTTCCTTACATGGTGAGATAATGTAGGCAAAAGTATGTGTTAGTATGTTTGAATGTACTAAGTATGTGGGATGCGATGCATATGACTTACCCAACCTGCATTCAGTGTTAGATGACAAGGGCACATAATATAAAAAGAGACATATAACAAGAGATATAGTATACAAGATGCAATGTAATCGATGATGCATGATATGCATAATGCTCATATATATTGGGGATGAGACCTTAACTGACATCTCAAACTCATGCGAGCTATTAATTGAATTTTCCCGATGTTGACCTCCCATCAAGCTAGAGAAGATTACTTTCCAAAGGTTATCTGCACCATACCTTACAACCCGATCATGTCATATGTGGTGGCCACCTTCCTTATGTTCTGGTCATTTCGAAAGGATTTCCATTACCATTTCATATAATATCAATAAATGAATAGTCATTCCTTACGACTTGGTCATTTTGTTTATGACTACAATTCCTATGCTGGCACATAGTTCAAGGAAAGGGAGAGGACCCTTGGGGTAACCCTGACGCCGCCCCCAATCCATCGGTGCTAAGTCAAACATCCTTTGTGAATATATATATATATATATATATATATATATATATATATATATATATATAT
>JAABOM020000012.1:14380278-14391117 GCA_011800125.2 Solanum clarkiae | reverse complement strand
ATGGGTCATCTGGAAACAGTCGCGCTATGTTTTTAAACATAGGGGTCAGGCTGCGTACATCCGACCCCCCTTACCCCACAATGGGCGGGAGTCGTAAAGGCATTGGGTAATGCTGTTGTTGTAAAGTTCATACATTAAGTTTTGGAATCAAGAAGGATGCAAGATAAAGGTTAGTCAAAGCTATTGTAAGTTTCTTTAAGAAATCCTTCTTAAATTTGGGTCAAATGTATCAAGTCATATATCCTACAATATAAGGAGTTAGAAGGTTCACGACCTATCAAATCAAAGATCTAAAAGTCTAGTTTACAATGCACAAAATCGCGCACCAAACTGACCTCAGAATAAAATGTTATGGCAGTTTTACTGTGACTGCCTGAGCAAGAAATTGGGTCATGGGCCGGATTGGGTCAACCCACTTAAATGTCAGCTAATTTGAGCTTTTTAAAGCTCAAATCGATTTTATTTCGCCCCAAAAAGCATATGAACTGAAGATAAAGTACCTCAAGGTACCAAGGTGATTTGGGTAAGTTTTTAGCGTTTTTATAGTTAAAATTCTTCCTCGTGCCTACAAATGAGTGTCTTACACTTTGTAATTATTTTTTTCTCCTATTAGTTGTGTTTGGGAATATTTTTGAACTATAAAAAAGTGGTGTTCTTGCTGGCTATTCTTGATTTGCAGTTGGTGTGTTCAGGTAATAATCTTGGGGTCTTTTATGGTCATTTTTATGAAGTTTTACGGACGTTTTCTAGCGTAAATACTATTTGAGAAATCTGGTCATTAATGCTAAATTCTAGAGTATTTATAGGTGTCTTTAAGCTACGTATATATAGTTATTGCGAAGCTTAAGACGTAAGGAATAACTCTCGTGAAGAAACTTTGGGCAATAGGACGTTTGTTGGAAAGGTATATTAAGGCTAAGCTTCGTAAAGATTCCCAAAACGTCAAATACGATATCTTACTATTATGTTGCTAGGAATACCTTCTGTAAAAAGTATTGGGATTGCAGTTGTGTTATTTTCATGATGGTATTAGGTTGAATTTCCATTCGTTCGCTTAAACTGTACATTTAATATCTATAAATCATTTTGTCGGTTTTCCTGGCTATCTATCCATATGTTTGAGGTGTTTCTCTTCTTAGTGTAGTGTCATCAAAATAAATGTAAATTACAAAAGGAATGTAGTATTCATAAATAGTCCTTCTTCCATACAAAAAATATAATTGAAGCACTTAACAAGTACCGCGTTGATTTCTAATAATTTCTAGGGTAATGCTCCTATTTAAACTACTAAGGCACTTGATTCTGTTTAAATACTTTCTTTTATTAATTGACATGGGACCAAGTATAAGCATTATGTATAGCACCTTTATGAACATTTTCAGAGTTAAGGCCTCATTCTAAATGTTGAGTTGAGTTGTCAAACTTTTTCCAAAGACATGTAAAATTTCACGAGTCATGTGTATATGCTACGACAATGATTATGATGTTATGAGGATAAGTGTACTAATGAGCCAAGATTGGTTAAATTTATTCTATGGCCTACTAGGTGCATTCAAAATTCATATTATACATGGCACGTTATGCATGGACTTTGAGCTATAATCGGAGGTATGGGGCCTATTTGCCTAAATGATTATATATATATATATAATGTCGTTCAACTACTGGAAAGGACCATCATTGCTAGCATTTGGTTGGGTATGCCATGTACTTGCATCTTTATATATGTATTCATGGCATGTGATACTCGAGCATACCATGTATATTTGATCACTAGGAGGCTGATTATTGGTCATTAAGGTTACTTGAACTTTGGTTACAAGTGGTATTTCGATTACCCTCTTTTATTATTGTTATCTATAGTTTTACTTTCTGCCTGACATGCTAGCACATGTTTATTCGTACTGACGTCCCATCGCCTGGAGATGCTGGGACTCTGATCAACCTCTCCACTAGGAACCTAGTTCAATTGTGAGTTGGTAAGCTCCACCTCTTCCTGGAGCTCTCACAGGATGCTTACTTTTTGTTGTATAGTTGGGTATAATCGAGGCCTTGTCCCAACAATGTTAGTGGTTCTCTTAGAGGCTATTGTTATTTTAGGTTGATTTTTTTGTGCCTTTCAGTCTCTAGTCATAGGATTGGCATGTGTATATAGTATGTGCCTGTACTTCTGTTGTTGTAGTCTTATCGGCTAGCTAGTACTTTATCATTTTGATTGACCTATCTTGATATACATGATTTGCTCTTGACCAGGTCATGACCTAAACAGTCCAGGCTTAGTTTTTCAGACGTTATGCTGCCCGATTTTCTTCTGGTCCCTAGTTTAGTTAACTAGCATGTTTAGTGGCTTACTCGGCCAATAACGGTATCGAGTATCAGTCACGCCTCCCCACTTTTTAGGGCATGACAAATATGGTATCAGAGCAGGTCGTGTCCCAGGGAATCCACAATGTCGTGTCTAGTAGAGTCTTGCTTATGAATATGTTGTGCACCACACTTATAATCAGGAGGCTACGAGGCATTTAAGGATGGTTACTTTTCTTTCATTTAATAGATCTAGAGGTGGCAAATGGGTGAATTAGATTGAATTTGGATGAATTGAATATAGATTGAGCCAAAATGGATTGGATCACAATCCATCCATATAAAATATAGGTAAGTATGGATTTGGTCAAATATGGTTTGGATAATAATAGTTCCAACACACTTTATTCTCTTGAAGTCAAAAAAAAATTAAATTAAAGCTAGATTGTTAATGTTCAATCCTAATCATCCCAACCCTACTCCCAAATAATTATTTTTGAAAAAAATTATTTTTTTTAATTTTTTTAATTAAAAGTTCGGTTCTTCAGTGTACTGAAGTTTTGAGACCCCTATAACAAATCAAATAACTGAACTTTTGAAGAGAGAACACCTACACCGAACCAAAAAATCGAATTAGTTTGGTCTGATTCGGTATTCAATTTTTTGATATTTATGCCCACCCAAATAAAAAATTAAAAAGAAGTTAAATTTTTTTGCCCCCCTCCCCCCACTGATACTGAATCAAAAAATTAAATTAGTTTGGTTTGGTTCGATTTTTTGGTATTTATGTCCGCCCCGATAAAAACTTTTTGCCCCCCACCGCTACACCAAATTGAAAAATTAAATTAGTTTGATTTGGTTTGATTTTTTGGTATTTATGCCTCCCCACCCACCCATCTCGACACCGAACCGAAAAATCGAATTCGTTTGGTTTGGTTCAGTTCAATTTTTGATTTTCTGGTATCTATGTCCGCCCCAATAAAAAATTTAAAAAAAAAGCTAATTCCCTCCCCTCCCCCAACCCGACACCAAATCAAAAAACCAAAATAATTTGGTTTGGTTTGATTTTTCGGTATTTATGCTCATCCCAAATTAGTTTAGTTAGGCTCAATTTTTTAGATTTTTTGGCATTTATACCCACCCCAATAAAAAATAAAATTTTTTTAGCCCCCCACCCCGAAACCAAAATAAAAAACAAAATTAGTTTGGTTCGGTTTGATTTTTCAAGTTTTCATTTTTTTCGCCCCCCACCGCGACACTGAACTGAAGAATCACATTATTTTGGTTTTGTTCGATTTTTAAATTTTTCGGTACTTATACCTACCCCAATAAAAAATAAAAAATCATTAACTCCCCCTCCCATCCACCCACCCCCCTCCAAATGTTTTTAAGAAACATAAAAAAAATCATGCACATAAATTTTTTTAGAGCAATTAATAACTTTTTATTATAAATTGGGGGATCTATGGGTATATGTGGGTACCCATATTTTATCCATTTTGACCATATTTTTATGAACTCTTAAAATAGATCAACATATATTTACTCATTTTAGAAAAATATGAGTGACCCTTTAAAATAAATATGGATAAAATTGGTTCCTTTTATCTTATATGGATTGAAATTGTCACCCCTAAATAGATCGTGCTATAGAGCAAAGTTATAGGAACATATGAAATTTTAATCCTACTTTGTGGTTTGTTTTATTTGTCAAGCTGTCTATATTCAGGAGATGACATAATGTGATGTAGATATGGATCCGAGAGAAGGTACCAATTGTTCTTTGTCGGGTCAGGCAGATACATTTCCTGTTGAGGCACGCAGAGAACCTCCAATATCCATAGTACCAGATTTACCAGCACTAGTTGAGGGCCAAGGAGGTATTGTACCCTCAACCCTACCAAAGACTGAGGAGTAGGATATGAGACAGGTTGTTCAACTATTAACTAGGATTGTTTCTATTCATGAGAGACAACTAGACGCGAGAGCATACGCCAGAAGGGATCAAATAGAAAGCTCAAAGGTATGAGAGTTTCTTCACTTGGCCCCTCTAGTATTTACAAAGTCTAGTCCCACTGAGGATCCACATGACTTTGTAGACCATATGTATAGAGTATTGAGGGTGATGTATGCATTTGTCACCGAGGCAGTGGAGTTGGCTTCTTTTCGACTACGTGATATTGCCATCCTGTGGTACGAGGCATGGGATAGATCAAGAGGGCCTGATGCTCCACCAGCAGAATGGGACGACTTCTCTGAGGCATTTTTAGCCCATTACTTGCTAGGTGAGGTTCGGGACGCCTATCTTGACTAGTTTATCAGTTTGAGGCAGGGGGATATGAGTGTAAGGAAGTATAACCTTAGGTTTAATTCTCTGGCCAAGTATGCACCAGATATTGTACGTACCATGAGTGTCATAGTTCATCGTTATGTAGATGGTTTAGGGGATTATTTGATGAGAGACTATAGGATAGCCTCTTTACAAGATGGTGTAGATATTTCCGTATACAGGCTTTTCCTCAGATTACAGAGGAACTTTCTCATCGGATTTGGGATACCTGTAGAGATAGGGAGAAGAATAAGAGGGCTCGTACTATAGGGTCTTATAGGGAGCTCCAAGGTGATTTTTGACATATTTTTTATCGATATCCACCTCCGTTAGAGGGTAGTTCCCCGCCACAGATACATGGCCAGTGATTTAATTGTTATATTCAGTCAAGGCCGGGGCAAAGTTCACGCAAGCCTGAGAGTCGTTGATAGGAGCACTCTGCACAAATGAGATAGCCTACTCCTTTATATGCACAATACGGTATGCTTCATAGTAGGCAGTGTAGAAAGGGTTCAGGTGCAGTTACAAATTATGGGCAGATAGGACATTATATTAGCCAGTGCTCGGGGTTAGGTAGAGGTACAACAGCTCAGCCTTCAGGATCCACTGCAGCCTCTTCATCCTCAATACGTGCTCCCCCACCAAGTCCACAGCCTACTCAGGCCATGGTAGGGGGAGAGGTAGAGGAGACAGTTCAGGTTCTACTGGTGACCAAAATCACTTTTATGCACTCACACACCGACACAATTTTGAGGCATCTCCAGATATGATAATAGGTATATTGATGATACATTCTCATGTTGTTTATGCACTAATAGATCCTGGCTCTACATTTTCATATATTACTCCATTCATTATTGGTAAGCTTGATATGAGACCTGAGTTAATACCGGGGTTAGTTAAGGTATCTACGCTAGTTGGTGACTCAATTATAGCTAGTCATGTCTATTGAGGTTGTACAATGTTAATTAATGAGCGCCCAACCTATGTTAATTTAATTGAATTGATTGTGCTAGATTTTGATATTGTTATGGATATGGATTGGCATCTTGTTATGCTAAAATTGACTGTCGAGCAAAGCTAGTCCACTTCCATTTTCTAGGTAAACCGGTCCTTGAATGAAAGGTAATGTTGCCTCGCCCCAGGGTAAGTTTATTTCATACCTTAGGGCCCAAAATTTTGTCGCTAAAGGTTGTATATACCATCTAGTTCATGTTAGAGATATTGATAAAGAGTTGGCGACCCTTCAGTCAGTCCCTATTGTGAATGAATTCCCGATAGTATTCTCTGATAAGCTTCCAGGGATTCCCCCCGAAAGAAAAACTGATTTTGCTATAGATTTGCTCCCAGATACGCAACCTATATCCATTCCTCCCTACAGAATGGATCTTGTAGAGCTAAGGGAATTGAAGGAACATTAAAGGACTTACTTGATAAAGGCTTTATTAGGCCAAAGACATCTCCATGGGGTGTTCCAGTGCTCTTTGTTCGAAAGAAAGATGGTTCCTTACGGATGTGTATTGATTATAGACAGCTAAATAAAGTCAATATCAAGAATAAGTATCCTCTTCCGCGTTTTGGTGGCTTATTCAACCAATTACAGGGTGTCAAATGCTTTTCAAAGATTGACTTGTGATCCGGATACCACTAATTGCGAGTCAGGGAAGCTGATATTCCAAAGGCAGCATTTAGGATAAGGTATATATGGACATTTTGAGTTCCTTATTATGTCTTTTGCGCTTATAAATTCCCCAGCAACTTTTATAGACCTTATGAATTGAGTCTTTAAACCATTCTTGGATGAATTTGTGATCGTGTTTATTGACAACATCTTGATATATTCATGGTCAGAAGCTGAGCATGCAGACCACTTGTGAGTTATACTATAGGCTTTCCAGAACAACAGGTTATATGCTAAATTCTCTAAACGTGAGTTTTGGTTAACTTCTGTAGCTTTTCTTGTCCATGTTATTATAGGCGATAGTATCAAGGTCAATGGCCAGAAGATTGACGCAGTAATGGTCTGGCCGAGACCATTGAATCCGACTGATGTCTATAGCATTTTAGGCTTGGCAGGAAATTACATGAGGTTTATTGAGGGATTGTCCTCTATTTCTGCACTACTAACAAGATTGACACATAAAGCAACTAAGTTTCAATAGACTGAAGCATGCGAACAGAGTTTTCAAGAGCTAAAGAAAAAATTTACCATCTCACCTATCTTGGCTCTTCCGGATGGAACCAAAGGCTGCGTTATATATTGTGATGCCTTGAGAATTAGCCTAGGTTGTGTTTTTATACAGCATGGTAGAGTTATTGCATATACTTCCAAACAGTTGCGGAAGCATGAACAAAACTATCCTACCCATGATCTTGAGCTCGCTGCAGTTATTTTTGCCTTAAAAATTTAGCGACATTATCTATACGGCGTTCATGTTGATTTTTTTTACTGACCACTAGAACCTCCAATATTTATTTAAGTAGAAGGAGTTGAACCTACGACAAAGGAGGTGGCTAGAATTGCTAAAGGACTATGACGGTGATATTTTATACCATCCTGGTAAAGCTAATGTTGTTGCTGATGCACTTAGTCGAAAGTCCATGGGAAGTCTAAGCCACATTAAAGCTGATAAGGTTGAAGTGATAACAAAACCTATGTAAGCTAGCTAGTTTGCAGGTCCGATTAGTAGATACAGAGGATGGAGGTTTAATTGTTCAAAATACAGTAGAATCTTCCATTGTTACTGAAGTAAAAGAGTGACAATGCGAGGATCCTGAGTTACGACACTGAGGAAGAGTATTCCACAACAACAGATCCTTCATTTGAACTAATTGGAGATAGAGTCCTTAGGTAGCAGGGTCACTTATGTGTGCCAAATATCGGAGGACTCCATGGAAAGATTCTTTCCGAGGCCATTATTCTAGATATTCAGCCTACCCTGGAGCGATAAAAATGAATCGGGACCTTCGAAAAATCTATTGGTGGAATGGCATAAAAAAGGATATTGCAGAGATGGTAGCCCAATACCCCAATTGCCAGCAAGTTAAAGCAGAACATCAGAGACCTGGAGGCCTAGCTTAGTATATTGAGTTTCTGCTATGGAAATGGGACATGATAAATATAGACTTCATCACTTATTTGCCTCGTACTCCACACAGGTATGACTCTATTTGGGTAATCATTGATAAGCTGACAAAATCTATTCATTTCTTGCCAGTAAGAACGACATATTTAGCGGAGGATTATGATAAGCTTTACATTCAAAAGATTGTTCGACTTCATGGAGTTCCATTATCTATTATCTCTGATCGAGGGGCTCAATTTACAACACATTTTTTGAAGTCTTTTCAAAAGGGTCTGGGCACTCAGGTAAATCTCAACATCGCTTTCCATCCACAAACTGATGGGCAGGCAGAGAGTACCATCCAAACCATTAAGGATATGTTACATACCTCTGTGCTGGACTTTAAAGGAACCTGGGATGATCATTTACCTCTTTTTGAGTTCGCTTATAATAATAGCTTCCAAGCTAGTATTCAAATGGCGCCTTATGAAGCACTATATGGGAAAAGATGTAGGTCGTCGATCGATTGGTTTGAGGTTGGGGAGTCAAAGTTATTATTCCCTAATCTAATTTAGAAAGCGATGGACAAAGTGAGACTTATTATAGACCGATTGCAAACAGCCCACAGTCGACAGAAGTCTTATACAGATGTTTGACGACAAGACTTAGAGTTTGACGTAGAAAATTGGGTCTTATTGAAAGTATCACCTATGAAGAAAATCATGTGGTTTGGGAAGAAAGGAAAGCTTAGTCCTAGGTATGTTGGACCATATAAGATTATTCGAAAGATTGGCAAAATCGTATACGAGCTTGATTTGCCTTAAGAAATCGGGGCAGTCCATCCGGTGTTTCATGTATCGATGTTGCGGAAGTGCATTAGAGATCCTTCACGTATTACTCACATTGATGATATCCACATTGTTTAAGACTTGTCTTATGATAAGGTGCCAGTTGTTATTTTAGATCGACAAGTGAGAAAGATTTGAAATAAAGAAGTGGCCTCCGTGAAAGTATTGTGGCAGAACAACCATATTAAGAAAATAACTTGGGAAGTGGAGGAGGAAATGATGAAGAAGCATTCTCAGCTATTTAGAAATTAAGGTGAGTCATATTTTAAAGTTGGTAGTCATCTTTCTACAGTAACTTAAATTTTAAATGAGTTGGGAGTATAGTTTATATGGGTCATCACAGGATAGCTATAGAATTTTTTTGAAGTTGATTTATGGATTGAAGGGATAAAAGGTATATTCTCAAAAATCACATTTTATGAGATAGTAGTGCAACCAAGAAACTTCTTGATACATTCGCAGATGAATGTTCTTAAGGGGGGAGGGGGGGAGACTGTGAGACCCCGTGTTTCTATACATACATATATATAGGGTGGCATGTCATAAAAGAAATATATGATTTTAGATAGAACCTAAGGATAGTAACACTGCCAATAAGTGGTAATGTGAAGGATCTAAAGTTTTAAGCCAAAGGACTCCCCTAAATACACATTCGGGCTTAAAGAAATGACCCGAGTGACACCTCGCCCTTTTTGGAAGGTTTAAATTAGGTTTCACTTTTCGAATGGGACTAAAAGTTTATAATTTGCTAAGAATGGGTTTTAAAAGTTATTTTAATAGCACAAAGTTCAAACGTTAAGTTTTGGAATCAAGAAAATTCCAAGATAAAGGTTGGCCAAAGTTAGTGTAAGTTTCTTTAAGAAATCCTTCTTAAATTTGGGTCAAATGTATCATGCCATATCTCACAAAATATAAGGAGTTGGAAGGTCCATGACCCATTAAATCAAAGATCTATGAGTTTGATTTGCAAAAGCACAAAATTATGTATCAAATAGACCTCAGAATAAAAGGTTATGAAAGTTTTACTATGGCTGCTTGAGCAGGAAACTGGGTCATGGGCCGGTTTGGATCAACCCACCTAAATGTCGGCTAATTTGAGCTTTTTAAAGCTCAAATCAGTTTCATTTCGTCCCAAACAACATATGAGATGATGATAAAGTTCCTTTAAGGTACCAAGGTGATTTGGGAAAGTTTTTCGCTTTTTTACCGTTAAAATTCGTTCTCATACCTTACGCTTTGCAATTATTTTTCCCTCCTATTAGCTGTGTTTGTGGGATGTTTTTGAGTTGTCAAAAACTAGTGTTCTTATTGGTTATTCTTGGTTTGCAGCTGGTGTATTCATGTAATAATCTTGGGGCTCTTTTACAGTCATTTTCACGGACGTTTTCTCACATAAATACTATTTGGCGAATCTGATCATTAATGCTAAATTTTGTACTGTTTATAGTGTCTTTAAGCTGTGTATATATAATTATTGCAGAGATTAGGACGTAAGGAATAATTCTTGTGAAGAAACTTTGGGGCAATAAGACGTCCATTGGGAAGCTATGTTGAGGTTAAGCTCTGTTTCTACTTTTGGCATGAAATCCGGGAAGTTTCCGAAAACGTCAAATGTGATATCTTACTATTCTATTGCTAGAAATACCTTCTGTGAAAGACATTGAGATTGTAATTGTGTTAATTTCATGATAGTATTAGGTTTCTATTTGTTCGCTTAAACTGTACATTCAATATCTATACATCATTTTATCGGATTTCCTGGCTACCTATTCATATGTTCGAGGTGTTTCTCTTCTTAGTGTAGTGTCATTAAAATAAATGTAGATTATGAAGGGAATGTAGTATTCATCCATTCTTCCATACAAAAAATATGATTGAAGCACTTAACAAGTAATGCGTTGATTTCCAATAATCTCTAGCGTAATGCTCCTATCTAAACTATTAAGGCACTTGATTCTTTTTAAATACTTTCTTTTACTAATTAACATGGGACCAAGTATAAGCATTATGTATAGCACCTTTAAGAACATTTTCAGAGTTAAGGCCTCATTCTAAATGTTGAGTTAAGTTGTCAAACTTTTTTCCAAAGACATGTAAGATCTCACGAGTCATGTGTACATGCTATGATAATGATTATGATGTTATGAGGATAAGTGTACCAATGAGCCAAGATTGGCTAAATTTATGTTATGGCCTACTAGGTGCATTCAATATTCATATCATACATGACATATTATGCATGGACTTCGGCTATAATCGGAGATATGGGGCCTATTTAACCAAATGATTATAT